>PVKN010028776.1:0-13161 GCA_004027915.1 Capromys pilorides
GTCATGGTGTTTATAATACTTTTATTAGGGTTCAGGTGGAGAGCACTGAGGTACCCAAAGGAAAGTTGGAGCTCTTGGGGTCTTTCTTAAATGGTTTTATATTTTGTATTCATTGTCTAATAAATTCTATATTCTCTTCAAAAAATTTTTTAGGAAAAAAATAATGTTTTAAAAATCCATTTTAATGAAGGGGCTGGGGAGATAGCTTTGTGGCACAAATGCCTGCCTGGCAAGTACAAGGTTGTGAGTTTGAACCTCGGTCCTGAAAAAAAAATTCATTTTAATGAGAAAAAAAGATAAAATAGCAATGAAACAGTTTAAAAACTATCCATCCTAATTAATTGAATTGTATAATTAATACAATGCATATTGTTGTCTTCATAGTAGTTATTCAGAGGATAAGATGCAGACCTGATATCTTGTCCAAACATTAGTACAAACTTTTATTCTCAATGAACTAAGAGAAAGTAGCTGTATATCTATCCTAACTCTCTTGGGTTTTTTGTTTTGTCTTTTTGAGACAAGGTCTCACTATGCAGTTCAGGCTGGCCTTGAGCTCACTTTTGTAACCCCGGCTGGTCCTGAACACGCACTGCACCAATCCTCCTGCCTCAGCCTCCCAAGGGCTGGGATTATAGGTGTGCACCACCACACCCGGCTATCTCAGGTTTTCAGCTTCCCTGATCTGGAGCCTGTGACTGGCGCAGCCCTGGCACCCTTGCTGGGGCTGGGGGCTCTCAGCTCAGGCTTCTCTGTGTTTGTCCTTGGATCTCCTTCCCTCCTGGGTCCAGCTGGCCTCGCATGCATCGGGGAAATTTAAGTGGAACCAGTGCTACGTGTTACTGGAGAGCAGCGGGAATGGCCACAGCCAGCTGCCCTTGGGTTCTGCTCACTGGCTGGTGTCCTGTGTGGCCCTCCTCATCCTTACTCCAGGGCCATGTAGCCCCTGGGCCTGATCGTGACACATTCTTACTTACTGTCTTACCTTTTGGACTTTAGGGTTTTTTTTTTTGGCTGGCTGAGGCTGCTTTAAGGGCAGGTCTCAT
Organism: Capromys pilorides; assembly: GCA_004027915.1. Classification (NCBI taxonomy): domain Eukaryota; kingdom Metazoa; phylum Chordata; class Mammalia; order Rodentia; family Capromyidae; genus Capromys; species Capromys pilorides. The sequence goes on from PVKN010028776.1 coordinate 1,047, forward strand.
GCTCCATGTGGGAGTGGGGATCGACCCATGGTCCATGGAGCCTGAGTTTGCCAAACCATGTCCTTTAACCAAATGAGCTACCTGGCAGGCCCCTACCTTACCTTTTGTATTTTTTTTTTTTTTTTAGTGCAGGGTCTACAGGGTCTCAGTACACAGACCAAACTCATAGTGATTCTCCTGTTTTCAGCCTCCCCAGCACTGGGATTATAGACGGGAGCTACCACGCCCAGTCTCAGTCACAGTCTCAGTGTGCCCCGGGGCCAGGCTGGCACGCTGGGGATCAAACCCGGCCAATGTGCTCTGCTTAAGCAGGCACTTCAATCTGTTGAGGAGTTATTTGGTCGGCCCTTGTATAGCTTTTTTTAAATTACAAAAATGACTTTTGTTCATTGCAAATATATTTGAGTTTGCCTGAGAAAATTGCCCCATCTCTAGTCCACATGCACAGAGGCCATTGATCCTAACATTTCTGTGACCTTGCCCTTGCCCTTGACCTCATCAGCTGGAATCCTGCCGTTTCTCCTGTCCTCTCACTCAACCACTTGCTGGCAGCTGTTTTACCTGTGTCTTCATGTTCTTCCACATAGGACACAGCTTGGGCTATGGCTTTGTGAACTACGTGACTGCAAAGGATGCGGAGAGAGCGATCAACACACTGAATGGCCTACGGCTCCAGTCTAAAACCATTAAGGTAAAGAGCCCTGCTCACCGCTTGTCCCTCCCTGTCTGGGGCAGGGTCCTGTGGAGCTGGCTGGCCGTGGTCTGACCAGCTGTTAGCACAGCCACTCCTCTGAGGCCTGGCTTTCATAGAACCTGGGAGCCTGGTCACCTGTTCCCTTGGTGGTGACCATCCCAGCTGTGCACAGGAAGCTCACGGCCTCCTTGACCTCACTGGCAAAGGGCTCCATGAAGGCGACATATGTGGGGTCAGCCCTCAGCCAAGCCAGGATGTCCCTGGGTGTGTCAGCTCACAAGCAGCCCCTTCCACGACTCCCCCTCCCCTGTGGCCTCCCCAGCTGCTCCTGTCCTCTGAGCACGTGGGCAGTGCTGCCCCTCAGTGGCTTCTGGCTTGCGACAGCAGCAGCACCCCGCAGCTCCACTCCGTGCCCTTCCTGCTTCACTCTAGCAAGTCATCAGACCTTTCAGTGGCCATCCACTCCGTGTAGCACCTGCTTTGTCCGCATGGTGAGCAGTACAGATCCCGGGTTGTGGCGGAGCTGGGGCCACAAGGCACGAGACTCGGCCTCGGGGCTGCAGAGCGTGACTGCTGCGGTGACAGAGGCGGACTTTGGAGGAAGGCGTCGCAGTGATTGGTGACAAGGGCACCAGCCTTGTAGCTCTGCAGTCCTGATGCTGCAGTCCTCCCACATGGCTGTGGTTGCCCTCCGGGTAGTCAGCTTAGACAGCCTCCTCTGCCTCCGTCCTTCTGAGTCTGCTGTGCTTGGCCACTGCCTCTGCTTGGAGGGCGGTGCCCCATCCCCATCCTGGTGTCTGCCCATTGCTTCCCTACTGCAGTGGTACCCACTGCCCGAGACCAGCCCTTGTTCTTTGTTAACAGATGTCATCAGAAATACCGCAGGGCCTTTCCAGAGCCTCTTCCTGTGACCTGGCTTCTTACCACTGCTCGGCAGCCATGTGCCCCCCACCCCTCAGTACATACCTTCGCAGGGTACCTACAGTCTGACTCTTCAGCTCTTATTCCTGAGATGTGTGCTCGTTGGGATCGTATGTCTGTCTGTCTGTCTGTCTGTCTGTCTGTCTGTCTGTCTCTGTCTCCCAGTCTCCCAGCAGTGGGGATTGAACCAAGGGCCTTTACACATAGCTATGTCCTCAGCCCTTTTCTTTCTTTTTTTCTTCCCCCTTATTTTGAACCAAAGTCTCTCACCAAGTTGGCTAGGCTGAGCTTGAACCTTTGAACCTTTGCCTCATCCCCGCAGTGTTAGGGTTGTAGATGTGTCCTGTCCCACCAGGTTGGAGCCGTTCCTCTTGATCTGAAGCCTGATGTGCTGAGTTCTGTTAGCATCAGGGTCACTGTGGGGCGGGTGACCCTGGGAACCTTATTTTGGCGGCTTACCAGGAAAGCCTCCTAACCTGTGGGGCAGTACGTGTTCAGCTTGGGAAGGCAGCCTCCTGTCCCCACCCTTTCACTGCTCCATGATCGTGGCCTGGGAGCCACCCACGCCTTGGCAGCTTTCCTAGACCCACCTATGCTGTGTGGCTGTGGGAGTGCTGTGGGCTCCCGGGCAGGAGCATGGCTCCACTGTGGAGGCTAGCCAGGGCAGCCTTTTGTTCTACAGGAGCCCCAGGGTGTCTGTCCTCAGCCCAGGGGTCAGTAGGCATCATCTCCCTTGGGAAAATGCTTTCCTGCTCTTTTTTTCTGGGGCAGCCAGGCCAAAAGGAGAGCAGGTCAGTTATTTATATATGTGTGTGTGTGTGTGTGTGTGTGTGTGTGTGTGTGTGTGTGTGTATGTACGTATGTATGTTTTTTAAAGATTTAAGGGTTGGGGAGATAGCTCAGGGGCACAGATGCCTGCCTGGCAAGTGCAAGGTCCTGAGTTTGATCCTCGGTTCCGCCAAAAAAAAAAGATTTATTTGTACATTTGTACAGAGTCTCACTATGCATCTCAGACTCAGTGATCCTCCTGCCTCAGCCTCCCCAGTGCTGAGACTCTGGCTGTGTGCCACCATGCCTGGTTTCAGTGGTTGGCTCAGCATGGGGTTGGCATAGCATGTGGTACCGGGGATCAAAACCAGGTTCTTGCGCTTGCCAGGCAGGTGCTTAGACCACCAAGCTATCTCCCTGGCCCCTGACCAGTTATTTATAAAAAAAGTGTTGTTTTTTTTTTGTTTGTTTGCTTTTTTGGTTGTTTTTTATCCAGATGGCAGACACACAGCCTGCATGAATCTGATTCCTTTACTTCTTCTGGATTAACATTGGCAGGAAATGACCCCTCCTGAAGCTGAAGCCAGGAGCTCCTGTGAGCCCAGGGGCACAGGCCCAGGCAGGCCAGTGCTGCCTGTCCCTGTCACTGCGGCTGAGCTCAAGTTGTAGCCTTGCCTCGCACAGCAGAGTCTGTGGTGGCCTTTCGCCACACTGCGGGTTCTGAGAAGCACGTCAGGCCCAGTCTCCCTACATCGGCATAGGACCAGTGTCCACCCTGGGTATAGCAAAGACCTAGTGAGGGAAAGGGACAAGGTGTCTGCTGCCGCACCTGCCAGCTTGTCTCCTGCAGGTGATAGGAGTTACTGATGAGAAGTGGCCCTATGCTGTTTCTTAGCGTAGCACCAGCTATTCTTTTTTTTTTTTTTTGTGGCTGGCTCAGCCCACCCTAAGGGTGGGACTGGCACAGCATATGGCGCCAGGGGTGGAACTGTGGTCCCCGTGCACTTGCCTGAGCTTACCTAAGCAGGCGCTTTAGACCACTGAGCTATCTCTCCAGCCCGTGCCAGCTATTCTTAACCCTAGATTGTATGGTTCTCCTTTGATACTTCGGCCACATGCCTGTCCTAATCCTAGGAAGTGGTTTTGTTTTTAAGGTGTCGTATGCACGCCCGAGCTCAGAGGTCATCAAAGATGCCAACTTGTACATCAGCGGGCTCCCGAGGACCATGACCCAGAAGGACGTGGAGGACATGTTCTCTCGGTTCGGGCGAATCATCAATTCCCGTGTCCTTGTGGATCAGACCACAGGTACAGCAGGCGGCCTGGGACAGGCCCAGGGCTTTCCTGAAGGCCGGGCCCAGCTGGCCAGAAGCCAGCTCACTATGGGGTTTTTAGTGGTATTAGTTGCACCCAAGACACAGGCAGAATCGAAATGAAAAGACAGCGACTTTCACAGATGAGGCAGAGGACTTTCAAAGGAGCCTTGGGGTTAGACCACCGTTTTTGGTGAAAATGCCCAGAAACCCTGCCAGCTCCTCTGAGGCACCCAGTGCCGAGCTGGCCTGCAGGCAGGGCGGGAAGGTGCTGCCCAACCATCTGCTGTTCTTGTTGCAGTAGGCTGCGTGCGTGTGACTGTGTTACAGTCTCAAGTCCCCATGTCACTGCCCTGAGGTGCCACAGCTGTTGCAGGAAAGGCCTTCCTCAGGCCTCTTGATTGGGGAACCTTCTGTGGCATCTCTGAGGCTCGGAGTGTAGAGCCTTCCTTCCCTGGCAACCCCAGCCGCTCGGCTGCCCCTCCTGCATCTCAGCGCAGGGCTCGGGGTGCAGATGAGTCAGGAACCTACGTGCATGCTGTGTCCCCACCCGACTTCTAGGAGCTGAGGCCAGGACCTTGCCTGCTGAGTTCCAGATGTTTCCTTGTCTGGGCATGGGACTCAGGCCACCCTGTTTTAGAGTCCTCTGCTCTTTCTGCTAGGAGTGGGGATTTGCTGACAAAGCATAACTCAAGAAAGCGCACCGCACTTCTGCAGTGGTCTTTGCATCCAGAGTGGTCTTCACATTGTTGTGTGCCACCCTGGGCCTGGGCTTAGTACCCAGGCACGGCTTAGCTCTGAGGCTGCCTCCTCTTTTACAGACAGCAATAGCCCTGGGGGGTGGCACAGGGCACCTGTGCATGAGCTTGCACAGTCAGTGGGAGAGTGGGGCCTTCTGACTGGGACAGGTGGGCGGGGCTGTGCACACTGAGCTTCATGCCACGCAGCATGTGCTCCTCGCTGGGACGGCTCTATCTGGAAGCACCAGGCCACAATCCTGGGCTGGGACCCAAGGAGAGAAAGGGCTACCACTGTCAAGCTGAGGCTCCCTGGGCTTCTGGAGCATGGTCCCTGGGGGCAGTGTCCTGGCAGGTACAGAGCTCCAGGTATAGGGAGCAGGAGAGATAGCTCAGTGGTATAAGTGCCTGTCCAGCAAGTAGAAGGTCCTGAGTTCAATCCCTGGTGCCATCACCAAAAAAAAAGTGTTTACAGTCATTGGGCTATGGAGATAGCTTGGCAACATGAAACCCCTGGCTAGCAAGCAAAAGGTCCTGAATTTGATCCTTAGTACCATATGCCCTGCTGGCCCCAGAACAGGTGTGCCACGCTGGCCCTGGAACTGGGTGTGGTGGCACACACTTGTAATTTCAGCACTTAGGAGGTTGAGACAGGAGGATTGCCGAGTTGAGGACTAGCCTGGGAGCTACAGAAGTGAGCATAGGACCAGCCTGAACTGTGTAGCAAGACCCTGTATTAAAAAAAAAAAAAAAAAAAAGTGAAGTTCCCCATTTTGTGGCCTGAAGCTGGGTACAGGTGCCTGTGATGATGCAGTGTGAGGTCTCTCACACAAGTCCTTCAGTCTGCTCTTGCCCTGGAGTGGATGCCCCAGGTCTATGCCAGAAGACTTATGGCTCCCCTCAAGGGCCAATAGGCGTATGCCCACCGTGCCTTGTGTGCGAGTGTCTGAGTGGGGTGACCAAGTGGCACATGGTTGGCTTCCTGACCCTCCTTTCCTAGACCCCACTGGACCGTATCGTGCAGCCCTCCTGTCTAGGTGTGATCGCTCCTTGGAGGATGTGCCCCACCATCTGGCTTTCTTGGGACCTCCCTTTGCTTCCTGGGTACCTTGTCCCCACCCTGCCGAGAGTGGCCGCTTATGCAGAAAGCTCCTCCCATCTGTGCCGGGATTTTGCCTCCTCCTTCTCTGCAAGGGCAGTGTCCTAGGCTTCTGGGGCCACCTCAGATCACGGCGCGCTATCAGCCAGAACATCAGGGTGCTATGAAGGGCCCTCCTGTCTTCTCTCAGCCTTTGCCGCCAGTCCTACACTTCTGTCTGTCAAAGAGAACCCTAGGGGCCCCTCCCTTACTCCAGAGTGCCCATTGTGGGCTGCAGAACTGGAGAGCAGGACAGGGGGCCACAGGGAGAGAACTTGCAGCGTTCACTGCCTGGGCAGCTTGCTGTGGCTGGAGCTTCGTGAGACCCAGGTGCAGAGAAAAGGGTTGGCAGGTGGGTTCCGGTAGTTTGCCTTCAGATGTCATCCTTCTGGGGTGAGAAATGGGGGTGCTCACCTGAGAATGTTCTCATGCTGAGGTGGGAGTGGCAGGATTGCACACCGGGGCCACATTGGGCAACTTTAGGTTCCTTGCTGCTTTATCGTAATTCACAGTTCACTCCTGCAGAGATGTGCCACCTCTTGGTTTCTGCTCTTAATCTAAAAGCATTGTCCAAAATAAAAATATTGCAGAGTCCTCCTCAAGCCATGTGCCTTTACCAACTGGATGACTTTTTATCTCCCTATGTGAAATACCACTCTCTTTCTCTCCAGGTTTTGTTTCACTGAGGCAGTTTTTGTTCAAAAGCCCCCAGGCAAAACCAGACAAGGAAGCCACCCTCACACACCGCCTTCCAGCTGGCCACACACAGGCCTGGGAGAGGAGTGGTGCTGGCTCCCCGTGGACCCCTGTGAGAGTCCAGGCTTCATATGCTGACCAATAACCAGAAACAGCCTCTGCCAAAGCGCTCTAGGGGATTCCTCCTGCCCTGAAGTTGGACAGTGAGTTCAGGCTCTGAACTTGGCGCGGTGCTGAGGCACGTGGCCCAGTCTGACCTTACGGAGCTGTGGGCACCTGGGTCAGAGGACGTTAGGATGCATGTTTCGTCGGTCATGGGTCCCAGGGCCAGCTTTGGAGAGCGCTGTGCTGGGGGATGGCGGGCCCAGCAGATGCAGTTGGAGCACAGGGATGGGGTCTGCATCGTGCTCATACCATATAAGGAGAATCCTTGGCCATGGGCCCCGGGTGGTGTCTGTTCACATGGGGTCATGGTGTCATAGTTACAGGCAGTTGAGGACCTTGTGGGAAGTGGCCTTGGGGCCAGTTGCTAGCATACCCAGCAAGTCACCCGAGGCCCTGCATTGTCCTGCTTTGCCTTTTATTCACTGCGTGATGAAAGAGAAGAAAGTTCAGCTTAGCCTTTGGTGGTCATGAGCATGGGGTGTGGAAGCTAAGATGGGACAGGTCACAGGTGGGATCACAGCCCAGAGCTGTCACTTGGGCCCCTTGCCTGCTTGTCTCTGCACGGCTGCTCTGGGCTTCCTCCAGACCTTCACCCACCATCTCATCCCAGCACATGCAGCGAGCTCATTGGCCCACCCGCTCTGCCTTGTGCACACCCAGCCCTAGCCCGTTCCTCAAGTGCCCCAGGGCTAAGTCTGTGCATGCCACCCCAGCCTGGGCCTAGAGGGCAGATGGGCAGGCGGTGGAGGGCAGCCCGGCTCTTTCCCACCGTACCTGCCGCTGTCGTGCACTGGGCTCAGCCTGCTTTGGGATGGGATTGGTGCTAGCTGTGGATGGGGTGCGTCTGGTGGCATGAGGAGGACAGCCCTGGTAGGAGTGGACCAGGCCAAGTGGACCCGCTGCCAAAACTCCTGACTTGCCCAAGGAGTCTGCAGTAGGTTCCACTCATCGGCGCCCGCATGGGCAGCTTTCTGCTGCAAGGCCAGTGACTGCCTCTTGTGAGGGCAGCTGGGGGTCAAGGTCTTCAGTGGAGTCTCCCAGAAATGAATGGTGTGCTGGGGCATGAAGAGCTGGAGGAAGGCTGGCTGCAGGCTTCTGAAGCTTTTGAAGGGAAGAAGAAGGTGTGTAGGTAGGGCTCCAAGTGGCCTTGGCCTCCTCAGGCAGCACCCGGGGCAGAGCTCGGAAGGGCTTGAGAGCTGGCCCTGGGACCCATCCCCATCGCCCATAGCCCGTGTGTGCCCTGCACTGTGGCCCTGAGGGTGAGGAGAAGCAATAGATGTGACCTGCTCTTACTTTCTTTTTAAGAAAATAGGTTTGAGCAACTATAACTAGAAATAGTGAAACCTCAATCTTAGCAGTCATTAATTGGTTTGTTTTTTCTTTAGGTTTAACCCTTATTTATTTCATTCACCAGATGTCCAGTTTGAACCACAGTAGACTGACTTTTACTTTTGCTTTTCAGTTTTACAAGTTCTTGACTTTGTCCCCCTAACTCCATTTTTGTTGATTTATTAAAAAGGTTTGTCCAGAGGGGTTGCGTTTATCCGGTTTGACAAACGGTCGGAAGCAGAAGAGGCAATTACCAGTTTCAATGGTCATAAACCCCCAGGTTCCTCTGAGCCCATCACAGTGAAGTTTGCAGCCAATCCCAATCAGAACAAAAACGTGGCGCTCCTCTCGCAACTCTACCACTCGCCCGCACGGCGCTTCGGAGGCCCCGTGCACCACCAGGCACAGAGGTTCAGGTGAGTCTGCAAGTGACTGCTGGCATCCTGTCCAGGCTAGGCATGTTCCTCAGGCCTTGGTCACACTGCTGCGGTCGGCCACGCCCAGTAGAACAGCCTGGCGTGCTTGGCTAGTCTGTTATGCTGTGTACCACGTCCATCAGAAAAGCATCTGCAGGAGAGCTGTGGATGGCTGGCTCTCAGGCACTGGTCCAGGGGCCCTCAGAAACCAGAATCCCGGGCCGGCGAGATGGTTCAGTGGTCTAAAGCGCCTGCTATGGAAAGCTCAGGCAACTGCAGGGACTGCGGTTCGATCCCCGGCACCACATGCTGCGCCAGCCCCACCAGCAGGGCAGGCTGAGCCAGCCACAAAATAAATAAAATAAAGAAACAAACAAACACAACAAGCAAACAAATAAATAAATAAAATTTAAAAAAAAAAAAAAACCAGAATCCCAGGATGCTCAGGGCCCTTACAAAATGGCACAGCATTTGCATGCAATGCAAGCACACCATCCTGAGGGCTTCACGGTGTCCCTGGGTGACTTGAAACCCTCACACTGCGTGAGTGCTGACTGAATCGTCACTGTAGCATTTAGGGGACAGTGATAGGAAGTCTATACGTTCAGTGCAGGTGTGGCGATCTCATAGTATTTTCAGTCTGTTGACTCTGACTGAATCCACAGAGGTGGTGACTTTCACTGGAAGTGCAGGGATAGCACCAGGACGCAGGCTCGCAGGAGGGTGCGCATGCACTGTCTTTGATTTCCAGCAGCACCCGGAGGGAGCTGTGGGTGTAAACAACCATTCTGTACCGGCCCAAGGATATATAGGGGAGAGCTGACCTTCACCCAAGCTGGGCTTTTTTCTTTACTCTTGTGCGGTGCTAGGGATCACTGCAAGTGTGAGGCCAGCGTAGACTACATAGTGAGACCCTGTCTCAAAAGCCACAAAACCAAAAAGATAGCAAAACCCAGGATACCTGAGTCCCTCTAAGGTACTGTCGTGTTTGTACAGCGCCCGTGCACATCCTCCTGTAGACTCAGTCATCTCTGACTGACTGTATCTAATGCAGTGCATGTGCTGGGAATAGCTGCTCTGTTGTGTTGTCTGGGGGGTGGGAGTGAGGGGGAGTGTCTGTATATGCTCAGGTTTTCTTCACTATGTTCTTCCACCTGAGGCAGATTGAATCACACGTGAAGAACTGGGGGTAGGCTGGGCCTGCTGCAGTAGCTGGGCGTAAAGGGAGGTGTCTGAGCACTTGGGACCGGAAAAGCAGCACTTTTCTACTTCTCTTTGAAAACAAGCTCAACTACAGTTTCCTGTAGTCTGTGGCTGTTAATGTGGCGCAGTAGTCCCAGGGTCACCTGCAAGCCACTGAGTTACTTCACCAACTGGTGTGGCTACTTAAGCTGATTTTTGTGGGTTTTTTGTTCTGTTCTGTTTTGGATATTTAGTACAGGATCTCACTACACAAATAGGACACGTAGTGATCCTACTGTTACCAGCCTCCCTAAGCACTGGGATTCCAGGCATGCCATCACACCCAGTCTCACACCTGAGGGCGAGGCTGGCACAGCATGGCCAGGATCCAGCCCCAGTCCCTGCCCCTGCATCTGCCTTAACAGATACTTGTTTTAGTCTGCTGAGCTATCTGGCCAGGCCCCCCCCCCCTTTTTTTTTTTTTTTTTTTTCCTTTTTGAAGACAGGATGTCACTATGCAGTTCAGGCTGGATTTGAGCTCACTTTGTAGCCCAGGCTGGCCTCAAACTCACAAGGATCCTCCTGCCTCAGCCTCCCGAGGGCTGTGCAAACCACACCCAGCCTTCTCAAGTATTTTTAATTGTCCCTAAGTCTATTGCTTTTTAGTTGTGGAGTGTCTGGAAGGCAGTGCTGGGCTGGGGATATAGCTCAGTGGCATAAGTGCCTGCCTGGCAAGTTTAAGGTCCTGAGTTCGATCCTTACTACCACAGACACGCACACGCACACGCACACGCACAGAAGGCAGTGCGGCTTCACTAAGTTATGTTTCTGCCTCAGCCTCTATTGGCAACACTGCCAGAACAACACACGGAGTGTGGCTGTAGATAGAACTCCATGTGGCAGCTGAGTTGGGTGCCCATGGCTGTTGGTGCCCCTACAGCTGTCCCCAGGTCTGGAGTTTGAACTCTCAGAACTCTCAGCTGCTGGTCCTTACAGGACAGCTCGAGCTGGCTATGGGGGAGGGGATTCTCCTTGCCCTGCAGGGGCCCCAGAGGTGCAGAGTCATGATGAGCAGGAGGGCACTGTGTTTGGGAGAAGAGTGCCCTCTCCTCCCCACATGGGCACACAGAACATTAGGCATTTCTTTAACATGCAGAGCGACCTTAAAGAGGTGGCCATCTCTTAAATAGGGGAAGGCCCTGAACCTTTAATGAAGCACATGCAGGAGAGGCCTGGCGTGCGCGGCAAGAATCCTGTCTCCAGCAGGCGTCCCGTCCTCATGGCCACATTAAGTTCCCTTCCCAAGTCAGCAAGGCCCTTGATGTGGGCCAGCAGTGGAGCTATAGGACAGGAAGGGGCCAGCGCACATGGGTCCGTGTGTGCCGAGCCATGTGCCTTGTCCTCTTCCCACCCTGGCTGCTGGCAGCCTGCACAACCTGGACCTGAACGCTGTGCTCTCTGTTCGCTAGGTTCTCCCCCATGGGTGTAGATCACATGAGTGGGCTTTCTGGTGTCAATGTCCCAGGAAACGCGTCTTCAGGCTGGTGCATCTTCATCTACAACCTCGGGCAAGACGCTGATGAGGGGATCCTCTGGCAGATGTTTGGCCCCTTTGGCGCCGTTACCAATGTGAAAGTGATTCGAGATTTCAACACCAACAAGTGCAAAGGGTTTGGTTTTGTGACCATGACAAACTATGAAGAAGCTGCAATGGCCATAGCAAGTCTGAATGGCTACCGCCTGGGGGACAAAATCTTACAGGTTTCCTTCAAAACCAACAAGTCCCACAAATAACTCGCTCATGCTTTTTTGTACGGAATAGATAATTAAGAGTGAAGAAGTTGAAACTTTTTTGTTAGTGTACAACTCATTTTGCGCCAATTTTCACAAGTGTTTTGTCTTAGTCTAAATGAGAAGTGAAAAGGTTTTTATACTCTGGGATGCAACCAACATGTTCAAATGTTTGAAATCCCACAATGTTAGACCAATTTTAAGTTTAAGTTATTTCCTTTAAAAAATATATTAAACAGAAACCTAAGCAGACTGCGTTGACTAGCCAGTCCCTCTGGGTGGTGGTGCACCTGAAGCATGCTGTATCCAAGACTGTCTAACACTCGCTCACTCCATGTCGCCACCAACTGGGGAAACAGCTGAGCTTCCAGTTTTAGTCTAAAGATGTTAGACAGCTGCTGAGTGTGCGTTTTCTCAGCTGCTTCAACACCTTACGCAACGTATGCTTTGGTTGACAGGAAATTGCTTTCCCGAGCGGGTCCCACTGCCACCTCCTGCTCACTCGGTCCCAGGCTCTGCCAAGTGGTCCTGGGAGTGGCAGTGACCCCGCCCGCCACAGGCCACCACCAGGGAGGGGGCCGCACTGGCCTGGGCCAGGCATCCATGGGAATGGACCAAAGAGTTTCAGGGAAACTCCAGTGTATTCCAGAGTCAGCCCTGAGCTCCAGGCACTCCTGAAGACGTGTCGCCGCTCTGCCATCCCGAATTTCTGTCCACATTTTGCATGCACGGTGCCCCCCACATCGGATCCTGTTGTTCACAGTGATTCCTCCAGTTTCCAAGAGCATTTAACACAGCTTGGATGCATAAGATAGCTCTATTTTTAATACCACAAAAACATTTGAGCATTGTGTTTCTCGCATCCCTCCTTGTGAGCGCTAGACCTTTTTCTATCTTAGTTGGATTTTGTTTTGGAAATTCGCTTTCGTATGGACACTCAGCAGAAAAGTAACTTACTTCTTGCC
>PVKN010028777.1:0-13152 GCA_004027915.1 Capromys pilorides
ACACACACACACACACACACACACACCAAAACATAACAACAACAAAATCAAGAGGCCAGCTCATCCATACACCTGAGGAGGAGCAGTGGGGTCAGAAGAGAAAGGGAACCGGCCCTGACAGACACCTGTTCCCTGGGAGGGAAGGAAGGGAATGGGGTGGAGAGTTTCTTGGAGCTCAGGCTGCATCTGAACAGTGCCTGCCAGCCCCCACCACCCCGCTCCAAGGCCTCAGTGATCCCCAGACAGAGGGTAGGACAGAGGCACCCTGGTTCCTCCTCCAGTTTGTGTGAAGGAATTCAGACCCCAAATGTATAAATCCAATTTGAGTGAGGTTGTTAGTTTATCTGGCTTTTAGATTACCCGGATTTATGTCATTTACATAAATTACACACCAAGTTCACAACACCAACCCCACCCCTCACCCCCCCCACCCCCCCGCCAGCTCCAGTATCTGGTTGAAGGCCCTTGTAGACTCCTGGCCTTGTGCCCTGCTCCCCAACCCCACTTCAGGGCAGGATCTGAAGGCAGCACCTGGGCCAGGAAGGGGACAGAACAGAAGAGAAACCTCAGCCCTCACCTTCAGCCTCAGGCTCTGACTATGGGCCTCTGAGGAGCAGGACACCAAGGAAGGCCCCAGGTTCTGGGACACCAGTCCTGGGGACAGCCGAACACACTGGGCAGGAAGGTGAGGCCTTGTTTCACCTCAGCCCAGGCCTAGCTGGGGAACTAAGTCCCTCAGAGAAGGGCGTCCCTGCATTTTGGGGTTCCCTATTTCATAAAAAGGGTCCCATTTCATTAGATCCTCCTAAAACTCTGTCAGGAACATTATAGGCCCAATTTTATAGAAGCAGACAATGGAGGTTCAGAGAGGGTGAGTGACTTGTCCAAAGCCACACAGTTCATCAAGAAAGAGGCAGATACCGGGACCCAGCCAGTCTGCTGCAAATCTCTTGTGAAGTATGAGATATCTTCATTCCAGATGGGGGCCCCAGAACCTTCCTCTGCCAGGTAGGTGAATCAGCCTGGCTTCACTGTCCCGGAGGGAGAGGGGCCAGGGCGGACACCCGCTCCTGAGCAGTCTGGAGCCCAGGTAAGAGCTGGGGTGGGGGAGGGCAGAGGCATGGGGAGAGGCTGATCTCTGACATGACCTCTCATCCACCCATGCAGTGACTCCTCCGTGCTCCCTGTGGACTGGCAGTGAAGGGCCCAGGTGGGGGTGCCCTGCTTCCCATCCGCTCCCACCTAGAGCAGCTGAACCCTGTGTGCCCCACCCCAAGCAGACCCCAAGCAGCCTCCGTGTCAGGCTTTCAGGGGGCCCCAGAGCAGGAGGGGAAGGGAGGCAGGGAGGAGGCAGCCCCAACTTCCTGTGGCCCGACTCTCGAAATCATGGGTACTCCTGCTGGGAGCAGCTGTGAGAAGGACATGGGCTTGGAAGGACTCCTCGCCTGGGGTGAATGAAGACCAGGAACAGGGGCCCAGGGACCTGATGCAGTGCTGCAGGGCTGTAACCCCAGAGGTGGGAGAATTTCGCGTCTGAGCCCAGCTTAGGTAATCTGGTAACTTAGCGAGACCCTGTCTCAAAAATAAAAAATGAAAAGGCCTGGGGATTAGCTCAATGGAAGGGCCTAGATCCAATCTTTAGTACCACACACTGGGAAAAGGGCCGGGAGCAGCGCCCTGGAAACCACTCTCCTTTCCTCATCCTTAGCTGCCCTCCCCTCCCATCTGGCACCCACCCAGCACCCACACGAGCTTCTGCCTGCTTAGGGAAGCTTCTTGAGCTCCCAGCACCCCTGCAGCCCCCATGGTGGGCTCCTGAGGCCTCCGCTGGTGCTAAGGAGTAGGCTGGGATAGGGGCTCCCCCGAGGTTTGTCCCTCAATGGGTGGATGGAGCCCTGGCAGGATGGCCTGGTCCCTGGGTGATTCATGAGAAGCCCTTTCTTTCTGTGGCCGCTGAGAAACATGAGGGACACATTTCTGGCCTGATCCCCCGACTCTGCCACCTCCAGTCAGTCAGCTTTGATTTGGGCTACTGTGGGGCTTGCACTGTGCATTTTAGGATCTCCTGGCAGAACCAACCCACCAGGTGGTCAGATCAGGACAGGGAAGTTGACCTCGGCCCTGGGGCTGGTAAGATTGGCAACAGCACAGTCCCTAATACCTCCCGAGTCTGCTTTGTGACTGGAGAAACGGAGGTAGAGACAGCAGTGTGGTCCCAAGATAGCCTTGGGAGATCAGAGCTGGAGTCTGAATCCTGCTCTGTGATTCCCCTGCTCCTTTTCCTTGACCTTGAGTGCTGGAGCCATCAGTCACTTGGAGCTCAATTAATACTTCTGTAAAATGGTGATGAGAAGCAGCCCCACCTTACAGGGCTGGGCTGTGGGAAGAGGCGGCAGCCCTGCGAGCCCGCACCACATCTGCAGGCCCCCGGGCATTGCCGTTGAAGGTGACTGGGGCCGAGGGCTTTTTCTTTCTTTTTAGCCTTAGGGATTGAACCTAGGGCCTTTGCACTTTTTGGCGGGGAATGGGGGTGTCTTGAACCTGCAGTCCTCCTGCCTCAGCCCCCAGGAGTGCTAGGTAACAGGGGGATGCACCAACACACCCAGGTCAGCCTCCTTGGCTTTTATCAGGAGAGGGACTGCAGATCACCACATCAGCATGGTTCTTAGCCACAGATAAGATATGCAGCACTTCACAGGTCTAATTCTCTTAATGAGGCTGGGGAGACAGCTCAGTGTCAAGGCATAAGCACCTCCCCAGCAAGCGTAAGGTCCTGAGTTCAATTCCCAGTGCAGAAAAAAACAAATTCTCTTAGTGCTCTCCACAGGAAGCTAGACACTGGGTACCAAGAAGCTGGACACATGTCATGGCTGCACGGTGGGTAAGGACAGAGTGAGGACGCTGGGCACCTGGCTCCCACCCCAAAGAAGCAGAGCAGCAGGGCCTCTAAGCCAGGCTGCCAGGCGCAGTGCTCTGCTAATGGTTAATGCCAGGGCCAGGGCTGAACATGCCTCCTCTCATTTAACTATCCAGAATCACTCCCTGGCAAAGTTTGAAGCCTTCATTTTACAAATAGGGAAAGTGAGGCCTGGTTTGTTCCTGATTCACCTAGCAGCTGAGGTATCTAATGTGTGCAGAGGTTATCTAGTGGCATACCCTGGCCATTGTGCTACTGGACTGTAGTCATCTGAGCTTTCCATGAGATTGTCACCAGACCTGCCCCAGGACAAAAGAGAAATGAACTGAAGAAGGACAAGAGGAGAATTTACCCACTCCCAAGACCACCATGGGGCCCAAGCACCTCTTTAGCCAAGACAAGACCTGCTGCCTCAGCTTCTAGATGTCCCATGATCAAGGTGACTTAAAAGAAAAACAGGCAGAGTGGCAAATACCTATCATCCCTGTGCTTTGGGAAGATGAGGCAGGAATAGCCAAAGTTTGAGTCCAGCCTGCGCAATTTCTCAACTTAGTGAGACCCTGTCTTAAAATAAAAAAGGCTGGGGATTGTAGCTCAGTGTGGATGCCCTGGGTTTAATCTGCAGTACAAGAGAAAAGAAAAAAAAAAATCCCAACTGTCTAAAGCCATTCTGATAATTGTTAAAATAATGACACATAGAATTATCACATAACCCAGTGATTCTACTTCCGGTATGTCCCCTAAAAAACAAAACTCTGTGAAACAGACAGGGG
Source organism: Capromys pilorides (assembly GCA_004027915.1). NCBI lineage: Eukaryota > Metazoa > Chordata > Mammalia > Rodentia > Capromyidae > Capromys > Capromys pilorides. Next base: position 3,691 of record PVKN010028777.1, read on the forward strand.
CACAGGCAGGCTCTCCATTGACAGCAGCCCCCAGTGGAGGCCACCAAGAGCTGAGTGACGACAGGTGGACAGAGAAACAGAAGACTGGATGCAACTCTGCCTTGAAGTGGGAGTAAACTCTGGATGCCGGCTATAACAGGATGGACCTTGGGGACATCGTGCTTGGTGAGGTCACCAAGACGAGAAAGGACACACACTCCCAGGAGGTCCCCAGAGTCAGCAGAGCATGGAGACCCGAAGTGGGATGTGGGACTGGAGCCAGGAGCAGACAGGGGAGTCCGTATCTAACGGGGCTTCAGGAAGTGCTGGATGCCCCTGATCAGTGCACCTAACACAGGACAGGCTCTGTGTGCACGGCGCAAGGGCTGATGGGAACTTTCTGTGCTTTCTCATTTTTTTGTGAATGAAAACCACTGTAAGAAAATGTTCTTACATTTAGGTTAAGGGGTTGGAATGTCGCTTAGTGGCTGAGTGCTCTATGAAGCCCTGGGTTTGTGTTCCAGAACTGCAAAGGAAAAACAAAACGAAAAAGGCTGGTCTACTTTGTTGTATTTGTGTATTTTAGCATAAATAACTGAATCTCCCTTCCTGTAGAGGTCCTAAAGAAAAACTCATTTTTTGCAGGGTGCTGGGGGCCCGGGTGGCTCTGTCTAGTTCCTGGTCAGGCTTTCTCCGGTGCTTTGCATAGTAACACTGTTGTGAGGGGTTCGCTGAGACCAAGAAGAGCAAGGACTTGAGCTTACTGGGCAGCGATTTACAAAGTTCAAGATGGCCCTGGCCAGCGTGGGCAGGACTGGGTCTTTAGCCGAGGACTGTGATACAATTTTCATAATGTCTTTTCATCCTTAGTACTATGAAGCCAGCTAAACCCTTAACAGCCAAGCCTGCTGGTCTTAAAAGGGCCCTCACTCTTCTGGAAAAATGACTCTAGGGGAAGTCAGTGGCTTTGGGATTTGGGGGGACACAAGTCATAAAAGGTCACTATCAGGAGGGCTTGGGGGCTGCATCCGTGGCTGCAGGCTTCAGCTCACCAGTAGCTGATTTGTTGGTAGAGCATTCAATGAGATTAGAACAATGAGATTAGATTTGTTTATTTCTCTTTCCATTTTTTGGGGGGGAGTGTCTTGCTATGTAGTCCAGGCTGATCTTGAACTCATAGTGATCCTCCTGCCTCAGCCTCCAGAGTGCTGGGAATACAGGTGTGCACCACCACACACCGTGGCTTGGTTTATTTCAAAGGCTGAGGGCTTGCTGCCAGTCAGGCCCTATCTAGTCAGCCCCAGACTCACCTCAGCCTCTTCCTAGGGCAGGGCACTGTCTTATGAGGATAATGGTGACTCTTGGGTCCATTTTACGGATGGAGAAACAGGCTGACTAGAAGTGAAGTTGTCTAAAGCCCTATGACTAACAGGCAAGAGCCTGAATTTGACTCCAGTGCAGCTGGCTGTAGGGCCCAGAGCCCCCATTCAGCCCTTCCATGAGGCTGCTGGGGTGCAGCACAGCAGAAGGGCTGGGGTCCCACTTCCAGGTCACCTGACCCCTCTCCTGTCTGTCTCAGGCATGTGGGGGGCCGCGAGCTGCCCTGCATGTGCAGCGTGGAGGTTTTGCTGGGGGAGGGCTCGAGGTGCACTCACAGAGCGACATTTACCCACAAACACCCACTGAGCATTTGCTGCATGCCAGGCCCTGGAAGTGCCCACTTCTGGGAGTGACGTGGACCTATCTGTGATTGCTCCAAGGGGTGATAGTAAGTGATAAATGAATAAGAGTCTATTTTATTTTATTTTTTATAATATTGGGGACAGAAACCAGGGCTTTCTGTGTATTAGACAAGAGCTCCAGCACAGAGCTACATCTCCAGTCCCCCTTTTATTTTTTGAGACAGGGACTCTCCTAGTTGTAATCCTCCTGCCTCAGCCTCCCAAGTAGCTAGGATTAGACTTGTGTACCACTGCACCCAGCTAAAGGTGTTCAAAGGCTGTGGAGAAACCGTGAGCAGAGGGACTGGGGGATGCACAAGGTATCCCTAAAAGGCTCCTATCTGAGGACAGATCTAGTGAGGAAAAGTGCTATGGGACAGATTCAGGGAACTATCCTGGGGTGGGGGAGGGGGTAGGCATGCAGCAGTTACAGGTAAGGCTCAGGGACCAGAGTGCCAGGGCGGAAGTTCAGCCTGGATCAGTCTGATTGATTCCACCTTGCAGCTCTGCACCCCTGCTGGGGGCCAGGCCAAAAGTTCCTCTAGGGTGAAGTGGGCCAGCAGAGGGGAAGACCCTGGCCATCGCAGGGGCAGGATGGGAGCCCTAAACTGAGCCAGCTTCGAGAGTCCTGTGAAGAGAGGACTTCACCTCTCTTCACCAGCAGGAGCTGGGCAAGCACCAGAGGGGCAGCTGCACAGGTGGGGCTCCACACTTGCCTGGAGATGCCAGCGTGGACTTTGGTAGAGGGAGGGCTGCCCACCTTCCATGCCACTTCAACAGTGGGGCCTCAGGAACCAGAGACAAGATGGGTGGGGCAGGGACAGTCCTTTATCTAGGATCTGGGTATCAGATCTGTAGGCTTTTCTGGGGCCTGGGCCCCAAGTTTGGCAGTTGCATTTTGAAGCTATGAGCTGTTTCACAGAGCTTTCATGGAGGGCGTGGCCCTGCCAAGGCCACGGAGGGTCCCCTCACCAGGCCTCACCTCCAGAGCCTTCCAGGCAGTGTTCTGAATGAGGCCCAGCAGGCTTCAGGGAATGCTGGCGATTCCTCTGCTCACAGGTGCTAGTGATGGTACAAGGCAAGTAGACTCCAAGCCCCTGCAGCTGTGCCGGCGCGGTGGCCCATACAGCCTCTTAGGTACCACAAAGAACAGTGGTTTTCACATGTGAGTGAGCCAGCATCTAGAGGCCAGCCTGCCCTCATCAGGCCAGCAATGGGCACAGAGGGGATGGGGGTGCAGTGGGGGAAGACAGCCTTTGAGGGTGGGGGTCCTGGCTAAGATTCTTCCTCCAATTCCTCTTCTTCTTCTTCTTCTTCTTCTTCTTCTTCTTCTTCTTCTTCTTCTTCTTCTTCTTCTTCTTCTTCTTCTTCTTCTCTTTCTTTTAATGTATTTAGGACAGGGACTTCAGGGTCTACAGGATCTCACTACACAGATCGGACTTGTAGTGATCCTCCTGTTTTCAGCCTCCCAAGTGTTGGGATTATAGGCTCAGTCCACCACACCCCTCTCAGTACCCCCCCCAGGGCCAGCACCGCACGCTGGGGACCAAACCCCAGCAGCTGCGCTCTGCCTAAGCAGACACTTTAGTCTACTGAGCTATCTGGCCCACCCTATCCTGGCTAAGATTCTGAGCATTCCTGCTGGGGACTCAAAGTGGGGAGTGGGTGACCCTGAGGACCCATGGGCTCCAAGGTATGCTGTGCTGGGGTGCAGGGGTGCAGGGGTGCAGGGCTGCAGCCTGCTGTGGTCCATCATCATCTACTTTGCCCTGAGGTTCCTTTAAGAGTACCACCACCCCTGCTCCTCTGGGCTTTTACTAGGCAGAAGAAAGTTGGGGCCCAGGCTCCCCTACCTGGCCTGGCCTCCCAGAAGCCTTCAGCCTTCAGCCCTCGCCTGTCCACCGCCTGGCCAGCCACAGCGGGTTCCTACTCAGAGGCACCTCTCTCCAGGCCAGTCATGAACATCACAGAAGAACTGGAGTTGCCGGGAGTCTCTGAAGGGCGCAGCCCAGGATGGGAGCCTCTGCGCTCACTGCAAAGGGAGACAGGCGAGGACAAAGCACTTTCCGAGAACTTCGGAAGCAGAAGTGGAGGTGATTCGAGGGGCGGGACGAGTTGCCTGCCCTGGGCGGGGCCGAGGGTGGGGGCCAGGGTCCTTCCAGGTGACAGTAGCTGCGCCCGGTCCTGGCCTCCTCCCCTCTCTGGTCCCTGATTCCCGGTCCCTGATTGGCAGGCGCCTGAGACCCAGTCGCGAGCGTCCAGTGCTCCCAGGCGAACTAGCACGGCCCCCCGCGGGAGCCGGCGAGTAGGAGGGGGCCCTGGCTATATATATAGCTGTTCTCCTCAGGCCTGCCTAGCGCGCAGGGAGGTGCGCACCACGCCGCAGAGTCCCCGCTGGCCGCGCGCCCTGCCCGCTGCCTTTCCATGCTGCCAGGATAGCGCTCCCCAGGGGACCGCCTGCAAGTTGGCTCCTGCCTTGGCCGCGCACTCCCAGCCCTGACCCAGGCTGTGTGCAGCTCGGCCCGGCTTCCTGGGCGCACGGACCTCCTGACGGACGCACGGCCCGCGGGCCGGGATGGTGGGGCCCGGGACGGTCGCGGCGGCACTGCTCCCGGCGCTCCTGCTTGCCCTCCTGGGGCCCTGGGCGGGCCGAGGGGGAGCAGCCGCGCCCACCGCACCCAACGACACCCTGGAGGCCGAGCTGGAGCGGCGCTGGGAGAGCCTGGTGGCGCGCTCGCTAGCGCGCTTACCAGTGGCCGCGCAGCCCCAAGAGGCAGCCCAGAGCGGGGCCGGTGACTACCTGCTGGGCATCAAAAGGTTGCGGCGCTTGTACTGCAACGTGGGCATTGGCTTCCACCTCCAGGTGCTCCCCGACGGCCGCATCGGCGGCGTGCACGCGGACACCGGAGACAGTGAGTGGGCGGCGGGTGGGAAGGGCTGGGCCGGGGCAGCGCCCTCCTACTCACCGCAACCCTCCTGGAGACCTCGGTAGGGCACCTGCTCGCGGGCCTTGGGGACTAGGCAGGCTCCAGTTTCCGTCCCCGGTGATGCCGGCAATCGCGGACGCTAACACTCTCGGTTCGTGCAGCTGCCGCAAGCACTGTCCGAGCCCCGCCTCTCCGCCTTCGGAAGCCCGGGCTCCAGCAGCTGAATTCCAGCGCCTTCGCCCGTGGGCACAGAGCGCGCGGCGGTCACCGGCACCCGCGGGGGCCCGGGACTCTCGCCCAGGCTGTGGCCGGACCTGGGGGCCGCTTCATTCTTGCAATTGGGGACTAGGCGCTGATGCCTGCAGCTGGAACACAGAGGGGCTAGGGAGGCCGTTGGGGGCAGCCTGCGCTGGGGACCCTGGGTCCCTTACTTGTCACCTGCAGCAGAAATGGGGTCCCCAAGAGGCACACACAGGCTGAGGGGCTGCGGGCCAAGGATCACCTGCCCTGAATGACCTGTGCTCCGCCCCCAGGCCTCCTGGAACTCTCCCCGGTGGAGCGCGGGGTCGTGAGCATCTTTGGAGTGGCCGGCCGATCTTTCGTGGCTATGAGCAGCAAGGGCAAACTATATGGTTCGGTGAGTGCCTCTGGGTTACGCCTGACACCCGTTTAGATATCAGATGCAGGGTCAGGAAGATTGTGGCCTGGAAAGGCCACAGGGGACCCTTCTACCAAACACAAGGGCCAGGGGGCAGTGGTGTGGCCAACAGGTTAGAGCTGGTCATGAGGCACTCAAATCCTCTGAAGTGTCCAGGCCCCTATCTCCAGCTCTGCTAATGGCAGTTGCCCTGTTCCTGTCATCCCAGGTTGGCACCACCCAGACCATCGACAAGGGGCCATGGGTAGCTTTGTCTGCACCCAAAGGGTGGATGTTAGAGTGGGCAAAACAGAACAGAGATGGAATCCTCAGTCCTCTAGCCGCTAGGTGCCTGGCAGGTGGCCGGGCCCCAGCTGTTGTGGGCTGGCCATAACCTCCCCTAGCCTGTGAGGGTCTTGACACCCAGCTGCCCCGGGAGCCCTCCTGCCCCACCCCCAGGCCCAGGCCTGGCTCACACTGTGCTCTTCCTTCAGCCTTTCTTCACTGAGGAGTGCAAGTTCAAGGAGATCCTCCTTCCCAACAACTACAACGCCTACGAGTCCCATACCTACCCTGGCATGTTTATCGCCCTGAGTAAGAACGGGAGGACCAAGAAGGGGAACCGAGTGTCTCCCACCATGAAGGTCACCCACTTTCTCCCCAGGCTGTGACCCTCCAGAGGAGCCCAGCCTCGTTGTCCAGAAGCCTCCTGGAGGAGAACTTTCTTTGGATGGAGAGCTTAATGCAAGAGTAGGTATAAACTATTTAAATTAATTATTTAAATATGTATATATCGCCATCAAATTATTTATGGTTCTGTGAGTGTGTTTTATATTTTTTCTGGAAAAAAAAAAAAAAAAGGAAAAAAGCAACAATAAAAAGGCATCTCTTGACTTTTCTGATGCAACAGGGATGTACCTTACCGGTGGATCTATTTGCTGTCAAAAAAAGTTGTCATGAGTGTGCTGCTATTTTGTGTTTTCAAAAACGGTGACATCAGATTCTGATGGCATCCAGCGTTCCTGTCTGAAAAGGCCAGCCAGGGCCTATGGAAGCCGCGGCGCTGCCTCCACCAGCATCCTGCAGTGGCCCACTCCCTTTGTGCCTCCTTGCTATGAATCAGGACATATCAGCTTACTCACTTCTGTACAGAAAGTGCGCTGTCCGGGTCCTCGCTGCCGCTCCGTTTTTAGATCTGCCAAGGCTGACCTTTGAGCTCTGCTGTAGTCAATCTTCCTTGCTCTACTGGATGGGAGAGACCCTTAGACAACTTTGTAAACTCCTGTTTGCCTTTTTTGGATCAGCTGCAGCCCGCATCGTGGTAGCCACTAGGGAAAGGCAAAGTGGTTTTGTAAAGTCCACAGAAAGGAACCAATATTCCGGTGAGAGGCAGGAAATGGACAGGATGGTGTGTTTGCACTGCCCCCCAAAACCTGGTGATGAAATATAATTTGTGATAGGACATTCTCGTGTTCATGGAGTGGAATGTTTGTTGTTTAAAAGCAAGCAAACCCCAACAACAGTGCAAACCAAACCCAGGTTTCCCTGTGCACAGGGAGCTTTGGGCTAGAACTAGCTACTGATCTTGAGTAAGATGTCCACGTAATTCTAAGGACACTGGATGCAGTGTCTGCCTGCAGGAGCACACTGCTTCCCCTTGCATTCCCTGCACATGCGCATTTAGCATCTACCTCATAAGCCCATAAAGCCCTGGCGAAATCTGCACCAGGATCAGATGGGTGCAGTTTGCCATCCCGAGTGGCTTTTTTCCATATGTAGCCAAAGAGGACTGCAGATAGCACTGGTGCGTCCCATTCGAACCTTGTCACGTTTGAGCTATCTTTACCCCCGTGATTTACTTTTAGTAAGGGTAATCATGGTGAAAATATTTGCAGACAGCTGTTCGAGTGCACTATATGGTCACCAAGTAACCTTATATTTTCCTTTATATATTTTACAAATGTAACCCCTGTCGTTGAATAAAGATGGAAGAGGCAGGGTCGGTGAGGTTTAAAAAAAGTTCCGAGGTGATGGCAAACATTTAGGTTTAATGAATGACTTTTTAGGGTTTATACAAAATGACCTTAGCTTGCTACCAGAAATGCTCTGAATGTTTCGCCAAGACTTTTAAGAGTCTCCTAGGATGTTTCTGAGCTGTCTCCCGAATTAACTTTATGGGAGTCTACAGACAGCAAGACTGGAAAATCTGATTGGACTTTTTGTCTTTCACATTCCTTTTTGCAAACTCTTTGTTCGAATGCAAATCATCATCTCGACTTAAAATACTATTCTTAACCAAGGCCCATAAGAAGCCACTTGCAAGAAACCACGGAGACAGGACCACATACCTTAAATTGCTGCTTATAGTCTCAGCACATTACACTGTCATACAGTTTTTCTAATTGTTAAGCCACGCCCTAGGCTCCAGCAATGGTCAGCGATCTCTATGCTATTGGGATGGTTAGGGGAGGGATAATTTGTGGACTTGGTGTATTTAATGTTCTCATAGAAACAAACTGTGATCAACTTGGATGTAGCAAATTCTTAAGCAATGTCTCATCACAGAACGCAATCAAATTGCCAAGGATTAACAAGTTTTAAGGGCAGGATTCCATCTTTCTTGGTCGCTGGTAATTTACATGTGTATTTTTTCCCAAAGTGTGCAGGATGCATCTGGGAATGTGACTGTGCCTGTGAGTTGTTGTAACATTTTCATGTTGCTGTGATGGGCTGTGAGAGTTCCGGATTTACCACTGTTTCAGAATCTGTCTGTAGTTTTATACAGGTGCCAATCCATAATGTGGTGTATGTGCTATGCACATTGAGATGCCCAATGAAAAGAGAAGCATTTCATCATGTAAAAAAAAAATAATAATAATAACCCCACTAGATGTGATGTAAATAATTGGGAAAGGTATTAAAGATGGTGAAAACATGCCTTGAAATGCCAAGACCTTGTGTCTTCCTGTCGTCTAGTGGTCTCTTTCTATTTGAGGTCTGGGCTTTACATTGCTTGGGGTGGGGGTGGGAGAGACAAATTTTAGCCAGCTGTGTCCACACAAATGTAGCCTTGAAAACAGGAGACTTGGGGGGTGTGAGTGTCTCCAAGTTTTGCTATGATGCTGAATCTTACAGTTTATTCTCATTCTCCCAATGGAGCTAATTCACGCCATCACCACACTGTCCCTAACCAGGGTCCTTAACCCCCTGGCCTCGAGCCTAGGGCTCACTAAAGTAATTTTCACTTCTCTGGGGACAGCAAGAGAGCTCTAGAGCTGATCCTCAGAAGACTGGAGAATGTCTTGGCCTTAATATAAAAAGTCCGAAATTCCCTTTTTCCCTGACCTAATAGGCCCGCCTAGTCCCTTAGGGGTGTGCTGGGACAAGCGACTGAGATTGGGTGTGGTGGCTTGCGCCCGTAACCCCAGCACTTGGGGGGCTGAAAATAGGAGAATCACTACAAGTCTGATCTAATATAGTGAGACCCTGTAGATCCTGTAAACACTGTACTGAATACAAAAAATATAATGGGAAGTCAAGGGAGGTTAGGCTCAGGTGTGCAAAACCCAGCTACTACTGAGGCTGAGGAAGCAGGGTTGCAGGTCAGCAACCCACCCAGGCACTTTAGCAAGACCTTCATTGCAAAATAAAAAATAAAGGGGCCGATGAGATAGCTCAGTGATCTAAAGCACCTGCTTAGGCAGGCCCAGGGGACCACGGTTAGATCCTCTGGCACCACATGCTGCCCCACCCCACCCCCAGGACAGGCTGAGCTGACCAAAAAATAAAAAATTAAATAAATAAGCACATTTAAGAAGCCAGGGAGGTTGCATAGGTTGAGTGCTCCTCCTGGGTCTGACTTCCAGCACCACTCTCCCCAGTGGAGTAGAATTCCAGAATACCAGTAAGGGTATAGATCTATAAAACTTGTGTTTTAGTTAATATATACTATATTGGGACTACTTTCCACTAGGATGTACTTATTAGTGTATTTCACTGCTACGTTGTATTTAAAATGCCAACCTAACTATGCCTAGAGTGCCACTTCGCCAGTGCATATGCTAAAATTGGAATGATACAGAGATTAGCATAACTACGTCTAGAATCTGGAACTTACCTCTTCTCGTAAAATGTGTTCATTTGTTTCCCAGAAAGACTCCAAAAAGATTCCTAATTTACCTCTTTTGCTTTCTAAGAC
>PVKN010028778.1:0-13150 GCA_004027915.1 Capromys pilorides
CATATATATATGTATATATATATATATATATGTATATATATATACCTTACTTCTTTTTTTTTTTTTATGTACTTAGTACAGGGTCTACAGGGTCTCACTACACAAATTGGAGTCTTAGTGATCCACCTATTTTGAGCCTCCCAAGCACTCAGATTAGAGGTGTGCTCCACCTCGCCCAGTCTCAGTGTGTCCCAGGGCAGGGCCAACATGGCATGCTGGGGATTAAACTCTGGTTCCTGTACCTGCCTAAGCAGGCACTTTAGTCCACTGAGCTATCTAGCTGACTCCTTCCCCTTCTTCTTTCTTTCCTCCTTTCCCCTTTCCCAGTTATTCTTACCCTTTGAGCAGTTTCTTTCCTTTTGACAATATCTATTGTACATTTCAGATTTTATTTCCTCTTTCAGTTTCTTGCACTAAGGATATTTTTCGCTTACCCTAAATAATACTCTACTACTCTGAACACATTTTTTTTATCCCTCTGTGCTCACAAACGTATTTTAAACTAGTTTTCTAAGTTTGAAAACAAACTTACAGACAACTCATCTAACTTCATTTTTTTCCCTTCATTGCACTCTGAACCATACCAGCAAAGTATATGCATTGAACAACAGAAGTCTCTCTTTCTCCAAATTCTTATCCTTTGTTCTTGAAATCATCACCTACTATCCTGGACAAAAAGTAAGGCAATTCTATGGCTTCATATATTCAAGAGAAGAACCAGGCATTTTTTTGTTTAACCTGAGACTCAGGGTTCCAACTTCTGAGCTCCCTGCAGAAAGTATTCAGTATCTTAGAAAACAGTTCATTATCTTAAGCAATTTAGATTAAAGGTCCCATAACTCTAATGACACAACCATGTTAATTTGCATAAAGTTGACATGAATTTTGTCTGGCATTCTGGTGCCAATGTTCCTGTTTAACATTCCTGCAGTACTACTTTCTCATTAGTTCCTCAAAAACAGATATCAAGTCTACAGTTCTATAGCATCACTGAAACTCTAGGTTCATGGTTTTGGTTGAGTTTTGTTTTAAATTATGTGGTTTGCGGACAGAGCTTCCACGGGGGCGGTGGTGGTGAATATATATATATGTATAAATTCATAGATAATATTGCCAATGTTTCAGACTCTCTTTACTGAAGTAGGACAGGGTGGTTCCCTGAAGGTACTAACAGGAAACAGCATATGAGAAGGTACCTTGTCCCTACAGGAGCAAGATGATGTGAGACTGACTGCTATCACCTTATTTGAGAACCTGGCATCACTAACAGGAAGGCAATGGAAGTCATTTTTTGCTGAGGAGATAAAAAAGAGCATGATTTCATTCCTTCTCCACCTCTGGGACCCCAATCCGAAGATTGGAACTGTAAGTGGCCTCCACAGACACCAGGACCTCCTGTTCTTTCCAGGGTTAAAAAGTGAGAGTCAGCCTGATCTAGCTGAAATAGAAGCTAGATCTGAACTCACTCCTCAGACCCGAACCTGAAAACTGTTTCCTCAACTCTGGGTTCACTTTTGTCACCTCTTCCCAAGTTTGCTGTTCCGTCCTTGAAACTGGAAAAAAAAATTGCTGGAAATTATTGCAGTGCTCTTTATTTTATTTTTCATTCTTTTCTCATGGTACTTGGTTTATTTGTACTATTAATAGCATCAAAATAGTTACAGATGTTCCCACAAAGTATACATTAATGCGTATTTGTCCACTATGCATGGCTATGTTTCCATGAATGTAATGCTCTTTGAACCACTGACTATTACTACTACTTCCCCAATACTACCATTTCTTCCCCTCTGGAATCAGATCCATGCCTTATAAAATGTGACCCAGAAAACTGTTTCCTAGGCTTGTCGCGATGTCTTGATCATCTGCTTCCCTTTCCTGGGCCTTCAGGAGCTGTATGGTGTGCTAGACCATCTCCTTGATCAAGACCTACCAAGAGCAAGAGATTTCTATAGGCAATTTTGTATGAAACTGGTGAGTGTACAACAGATGCTACTTGAAAAATGCAGGATAAGAGTGCAAACCAATCAAGCAACATAAGAAAGAATCTCTGCCCAATGCTGAGACTGTCTCACAAGGATCACAGTGATATAAGTGTCCTCCCTCAAGGCCCCCTTGTCCTTTCTCCTAGTACTAGAATCTGCTCTCCAAGGTTCCAGAAACTCACATCTGTTGATTAGTTCTTCTTTTTTTTTTTTTTTTCTTAATGTATTTAGTACAGGGTCGATAGAGTCTCACTGCATAGATTGGACTCATAGTGATTCTCCTGTTTTCAGCTTCCCAAGTGCTGGAATTATAGGTGTGCACCACCATGCCCAGTGTCTAAAATTGTCTCAGCATGCCCTGGAGGCAAGGCCAGCATTGCCTGCCAGGGATCGAGCTCTTGTTGCTGTATCTGCCTAAGCAGGCACTTGAGTCCACTGAGCTATCTGGCTGGTCATTGTTGATTAGTTCTTAATCCTTAGTTCCTTCCTGAATAAGTTGAAATTGAAATTGCCATGAGATAACTTTCAATCAATTAATTAATCAATAAATGGTTGCTTGAATGTTCACTGGTCTTTAGAGTTTCCATTTGGGGACTTATAAGATAATGAAAATAAAGGATCAATGTATTACACATATTTCTCATTACTAGCACACATTACCAGACACCTACAATTTAAAAGGAAAATTTAGTTTGGCTCACAGTTTCAGAGGTTTTAGTCATGATAAGTGTCAGAAGTCCAGAGTAGAGCAAAAATACTTAGACCAAATCAGCCAGGAAGCAGAGCAGGGGGACAGTGCCAAAGAGGAAGAAAAGAGAAAACAGACAGAGCACCTAAGGTCACATCTCCATGCCAACCAGGGACACCCAGAAATGTACTTCATTCATCCCCTCGGTACTTCTTCAACCAAGCAAGCTGACACAGTTAGTTCAACCACTAGTCACTTTCCAGTTGCCCTCCTTGTAACATTCATCTCTTGTAGGCCAAGAAAAATCAGGAAATCCTGTGGATCCTCCATACACACTCATTCACCTTTTTCACCAGCAGCTGGGAGACCATCAGGAGTGGAGCTGTCAAACTCACAGGTGAGCTCACACCCACATTCCTGATTCAGAGATGCCTGTTCTTTACCATGTAGTTTCCTTTTTGAAAAAGCTATGCAGGGCTTATCACTGGTATGACTGGTATGACCCTCCCCTGAAAAACAGAGCAGTAAAAACACACATAGTCTTTCAAAGATGAAAGCTTGTAGCCTCGGCTGACTCACCAGCACTCGCTTTCCTCCCATCTGTGCTCCCCCACTGAGCTTTTCATTCCCCTCCAGGTTCCAAGGCATTGCTTTCCCATTTCCCTCAAACCTTTGCCCCAAGCCTATTACCTTTCCATGCTTTCCTTCACTTTATCCCTTAATAGAAACTGTATTCCAAACTGTATTTCACTGGGAGTGTGAGCAGGGACATGGCACAAATACAAAGCATGTGGATGTGAGAACAGAAGATCTTGATTCTGTGGTGGGACTCTGAGTGGTTAACTTTGCTGTGTTACCTCTCTGTCAAATTGCTAACATAAAGAAGAAATCAAATGACTCCGAAGACTTTCTACTATGAAATTCTAAGTTATATCCTGTGACCTATTCTAAGTAACCTAATCTAAAGTTAATAATCCTATCATGTTTAAGACCAAATTAAAAGTGGGCCAGGGAGATAGCTCCATGGCACAAGTGCCTACCTGGCAAACGCAAGGTCATGAGTTTGAACCCTGGTCACACACACACACACAAAAAAAGACCAGATTGAAACATACGGATTCCTTGCCCTTTTTTTCTTTCTTTCTTTTTTTATTTTTTTTTTTTGTCTTTTTTCTTTTGTACCAAAAACCGAACTTAGGACCTTATGCTTGCCAAGCGGGTGTGTGTGCCACTGAGCTATATCCCCAGTCCCAAAACCTATTGATTTCTTACTGGATTGTATGAATGACTGTCAAAACTACATTATAAATTTGTTAAATAGAAGAACATACTGACACAATTTTAAAGCTTAAAAATAGCTCACCTACCCTCAAAAAGTGTGTGAACTTTCCCATATACACTTTGGATAAGTGACCATTTCCAGACACAGAGTTCAAAACCTGTCAAAGGTTCTCCTATCATAATCCTCGGGAAGGAATTCAGAGGGAGTTACAGAAGCTGCTCATTAAACAGACTGCCTACTTTCTGATCAGGCAAAGAGTCATACATGATTCACTTTTCCTCCATTGAATTTAGATTCCATTGTCCTCAGTCTGACCAGCCAATATATGGAACTATTAGACAGAGAACAACTGACCACACGTGAGTGCCAACTCTAGTTTCTGCCCAGTGTACTGTTATATTAGAGAAACAGGAGCTCTTCTAGCTCCAAATTCCACATGAACCCAAAAACAGAAAATATTTTATAAAATATATTTAGCAGTGCCTATTAATTTTATAGAATATTGAGTTTTGATGGGTCTTTACCATGCATGGAGCATATTTTAATCAGATCCATCCCTAGAAAATCTTAGTATGCAATTGTTGTTGCCAAGGCTCTATAGACCTTAAAATTTCTGCAGAATTTAAAGGAACCTCTAACTGAAAAACTTTGTGTCATTGCCATCAGACTGTGATTCTCTAATTGTCCAAACTTACTGATCACAGAGCTGGGGAGATAGCTCTGTGGCACAAGTGCCTGCCTGGCAAGTGCAAAGTCATGAGTTTGAACCCCGGTCCTGAAAAAAAAAAAAAACCTAAAGTTACTGATCACAAGCCCAGAAACTGATCCCACCTCCCTCGCCATCCTCTCACGCCTCCCCCTTATAAATTGAACCCATAGCCTCCTTCATACTAAGCCCAGACTTTTACCACTAAGCTATACCTCCAGCCACTCTTCCCCCTTTTCAATGTTGAGAGAGTTTCTTAACTTGTAGCTCCAAATTCTCTCATTTAGCATAAATTGTGAGCTTGAGGAACCTGAGTCCCACATGGTTGGACTTTCAATGATAGCTTTACCTCGCAAACCAGGCACTGGCTCAGCGTGTCGTTCTTGCTGGGGTCTGCCCTCTTCTTTCACTGATGCCAGATTTCTCTCCATTTCAGGGCTCCAAGCACTTCTGCTAGATCCCTGCATCAGTGTCCAAAGAGCAGCCGAAGCTGCCTTGCAGACTCTCCTGAGAAGGTGTAAAGAGACGAGTATCCCTCTGTAACCATCAAGAAATAAACTGCTAGGCTTTTTCTAAAACTGACTCCTGAAATCATAGTATTTTAACTCATAAATTTGTGGGAACATGGTGGCTAGGATCGGAACCTTGGGTACAAATCCTCTACAATCTCCTTAGTGACTTACATTATTTAAAAAAAAAAAAAAATGAATCTCATGAACTCATTACAAAAGAAAAAAAAACTAGTTCTGAGTGGTGATAACCACATGGCTTTGCACTGGTTAGTACCCTATCTCAGGATGCCTAATTCCCAGCATGCATCAGACAGAGCTTGACACAGTTGCCCTACAATAAGAGGAGTAGTGCTATTTCCATATAGAACACTTTCCTCTCATGCCCTTGTGAGCTTTGAATTACCACACACACTTTTTCTAAAATAGTCTTACAATAAGCTTTAGCCTATCTATTTTCTCCTGGGTTGTAATTTATGCATCAACTCTATGTCAGGTTCTTTTCTGCAAAAAACACTATCTGAAATTCTGCCAATCTTATTGTTTCCTTTCTATATTCAACCTAACACGATGTACGGAAAATGCATGTCTATGAGTGCGTGTGTAGGATGTGTGTACTAACATTCTTCTTAATATCTGGATAGTAGTCCTTTACTCTTCGTCATCATGTTTAAGTAAACAGCTACATGTATGAAATTGGATACTTAAAAAGAAATTTCCAATACAAAAGTTGGTACCCATTCAACATCAACATCATAATCATTTATTAGTAATATCATTCATATGACCCTGTCAAATATCCTTGAAAATTGCTATTATTTTCAGTCTAATCTCTTCATTCTCAAACTCTGTGTGGAAGCATCATTTGTTGCTTCAGAATACAGAATCCAAAAGTGACATTGGTTCAAAACTTGGGGCTGAGAGTCCTTTTACTTATTTATCTAATAAATATTCATTGACTGCTTATAATTTTACAGAGCATTGTTAAGCCACTAGAGCTACAAGATTAAGGGAAAAAATAGATCCGTGCTCTCATAAAACTGACATTATGTGAAACCTGTATATATATATCCAGGGGATAGAGCCAGCCTCCATGGCGCTGCCAGCCATTCTTGCTTCCTGGTATTGACATCCTTGAGGAACAGGATTGACCTGTGCCACTCAGAAATGATGGGTCATGACTTCTAAGAGAAGGCTGCAAATGATGTTGTGCTCTCTTCAGTCACTTGTTGTGGAGGAAGCCAGGAAGCCAGCTGGAATACACTGAGGACACTCAGAGCAACCTTGAGCCTATGACATAGAAAGTTCCATGTGCCAAGAACAGGTGCCTCCTGTGAACAAACAGCTCATGAGGCATGACACTGAGCCATTTTCAGAACACATTCATGAACATAAAACTTCAGAGGACTCTCCAGCTAGAACCTAGGTTTGTAAGATGAAATATAGGACACCTAGTTGAATTTGATTTTAAATTAAACACCAAATGGCTTTTCAGGAACATTGCATCTCAAGTATACATTACACTATAAATATTTATTATGTATCTAAAATTCAAATTTGCCTAAGAATCTTATCTTCATATATACTACAACTATCTTACAATGTAATAACAGTTCTAAGCCAGAACCACTAAGTTGCCAAATTCCTGACTCACAGAACTGTGTGATAATAAATCTTTGATATTTTTAAGTCACTATGTTTTGAGACAATTTTCTATGCATCAGTAGGTAAGTGTGACACATAGAGTCTGTGACACTGCCAAATTTTTATGCAAATTTCTCTGCATAATTGCATAGGTGTATTTTGTGAATAATAAATAGTTTTCACTAAATTCCTAATGGAGTCAGAAACTATTCCCAAGCATAACATACATGAAACCGAGTCGTGGCTGATAGACTGTGACTACTAGAGAAAGTTTACAAGCTTAACTAAACTTGCTTAGCAATTCCACAGCCTGGGTATAGAAAAGCCACCCTAGGGTGGCTCACAACTTAATGTGTACATAAAGGGAAAATGAGGAAAGATGGAAGCTTGCATTTCTTCAGAGGAGCTCTAGTCCTCATCATCAACTTGGATGTCATCTCCTGGCTTCTAGCACATATTCCAGGTTCTGCCTCAGATCCTTCAACCTTCTGGAGACTCTTCAGCCTCCCACAGCAGATCCATCAGCCTCCTGATACAGACTTGCACAGAACAGCGCTGTGGACTCCAGATCTTAGACCAAACCGTGCGGCCTCCAGTGTACAGATGCCCTCTTCACACTTCCTCATCTGACTCTGTGGCTGACTGTCGCAAGCCCATCTTGTAATATTTTATATATTTATACATCGTGTGTTATATCCATTCCTTTAGCAAAACCCTGACTGATACAAATAGCAAGAAAAAGAGGGTAGGTAAGGGGAGTTAAGTGACCTTCTCATCAAGTTAAATGACTTCTCCAAATAGCACCGCCCTATAAAACTTTTGTTGAAGCCGGGTGTGGTGGCGCATGCCAGTAATCCCAGAATTTGGGAGGCTGAGGCAGGAGGATCAGTGTGAGCTCAAGACCAGCCTGAACTGCATAGCGAGACCCTGTCTCAAAAAGACAAAAAAAAAAAAAAAGAAAAAAAACTCTGTTGTTGATGCAAATAATTTTTCTCTCTGCACTAATCAGTACAGTAGCCACTAGTCACATGTTGTAACAGAGAAATTGAAGTATATCTAAGATATGTCTGAGGAATCACATTTTTATAAAGCCTTAGTTAATTTCAGTTAAACAGCCTTGTATATAGCCTGTAGTTACATCATTGCACAGGCAAGTTTCAGAATGTCATAAAACGTTAATAAAATTTGCTTTAAGCCATTTAAGAATGATAAATAATTATCAATCAGAGAATCTTAATAATTCTAAATAAGAGAATTATAAATCCATTGAAACAAAATTTCAGTCCCTCTCCATATTTCTATACTGTCACTGCCCATCCTTCTTTATGTTCAAAAAGAACTTTTCTCAGAGATTGCCTAATATAAAGTGGATAGACTGACCATATGAAACATACTTCACTACTGATTAACTACTTGAACTCTAATATTAAAAAGATTTATCCTGGCATGAATTTCCCAGGCTCTCTTTCTCTCATCTGGCTCCAATACTTTTTTTTTTCTTTTGCAGTGCCAGGGATTGAACTCAGGACCTTGTGCTTGTCATGCAAGCACTTATTCCGCTGAGCTATCTCCTTGGCACCCTGGCTGCAACACTTTCTATCAGGAACTTGGGAAAACCTTATAATCGCCATATGTACAAAATAAAGGTGGTTTCTTTTACTGAAGGCTCTATTTTGGAGATTAAATGAGCAATACATTTTAGTCCTTTAGGGCTGCTATCACAAAATATCACAGACTGGGTGATTCAGAAACAAAGAATTATTACTGACAGTTCCAATATAAGAAGTACAGTATTAGGATGACAGCAAATTTGACATATGGTAAGGACTCCTCCTCCTATATGGTAACTTTCTGGTACATCTTCATATGGTGGTAAATTCCTTTAAGTTCCTTTATGAAGACATCAGCCCTACTCATGGAGATAAAATCCTAATAACTCTTTTTTCTTTTCTTTTCTTTAACTAGTACATGTTCGTAGTACATAATGATTACACTTGCTGTAGGGAATCGGTACATGCACATAACACATCACAATTCTTTCTCCCCCTACCCGCCAGCCCTGTTTTACTTTTCCAATATCAGATTTCTTTATTTATCTTATGAAACCTTATAAAGTTAATCATATATACAAATTGAAAAGCAGATCAATAAGGCAAAGGATGTATAAAACACATTACTCATATTGGATTATAATAACTTTTTTCCTATTATCTTCATGCTATATGTTTGCATATATATGTAGCTTTGCATATAATAAAAACCATACAATATTTAAACTCATGTGTATGATTAAATCCACTTAATAGTATGCGTCTCAAGGTGCATCTATTTTCATACAAATGATCCAAGGTTATCCTTCTCCAAGGTAGGCTAGTGCTGTTCAGTGTAAAATGCCACATTTTTTACCCATTCATCTGTCAATAGACATATTATGAATTAATTGCACTGCCATAAACACAGATATGCATACATCACTGCTGTATGTCTTTAACTCCTTTCAGAATATACCTAGAAGAATAGCTGGATCAAATGGAATTTTTTTAAGGAGTCCATAGTGATTTCTATCAAGCTTATAATAGTTTTTAGAACCACCAACACTGGCCATGTGAGTAGTGCAAATTAAAACAACATTAAGATTACATTTAACTCTGAAAAGAATAGCTACTACCAAGAAATCAAATAACAAAAGCTGGTGAGGCTTTGTCTTGTTTGCCAGAATTGCTTTTGCTATTCTAGGTCTACTCTGGTTTCATATGAATTTCAGAATGACTGTCTCCAGTTCTGAAGAAAGTATTATTGGTATTTTGATTGGGGCTGCATTAAATCTATGTAACAGTTTGGGAAGTATGACCATTTCCATTATATTTGTTCTATCTATCCAGAAACTGGAGCTACTTTTTCATGTTCTGATATATTCTTTAATGTCTTTTTTCAAAGCAATACAATTTTCATTGTAGAAGTCTTTCATTTCCTTGGTTAAGTTAATTCCTAAGTGTTTTGTTTTTCTTCACGCTGTTGTGAAGTGTATTTTTTCTCTAGTTTCCTTCTTGGTGAGTTTATTACTGGTGCTCAATAATGCCATTGATTTTTGAATGTTGACTTTATATGCTGCTATGCTATCAAATTTGAGTATTAGTTCTAAAAGTCTTTTGGTGGAGTTTTGGGGGTTTTCTATGTAAAAGATCATGTCATCAGCAAATAATATTTCTTCCTTCCCTATTGATGTATTTTTTTTATTTCTTTCTCTTATTGCTCTAACTAATGTTTCAAGACTATTTTGATACAGGGAGCTAGCTTCAGTGACACAGCCCCTGTGTGACAAGAGCAAGGTCCTGAGTTCAATTTTCAGTGCCAGGAAAAAAAAAAGAATGATATTGAACAGAAGAAGTGATAGCAGACATCGTCATCATGTGCCTGATTTTAAAAACAATGGCTTCATCTTCTCTACATTTAGTATGATATTGACTGTTGATTTGTCATAGATAGATTTTAGCAGATTGAAATAAATACCTTCTATTCCTGTTTTCTTTATCATGGATAGATGTTGAATTTTGTCAAATGCTTTTTCTACATTTACTGAGCCAACAATGTAGGCTTGTTTCTAAATAGAGACATGTGGTATATTGATTTGTGTACATTGAACTATCCCTGCACTTCTGGAATGAATCCCACTTGGCAGTGTCATATGATCTTTTTGATGATTTGCTGCACTCTATTCACCTGTGTCTAACTGCATCTGCTCATCTGCTGCATTCTATTCACCTGCATCTGTATTCATTAAAGAGATCGAACTATAGTTTTTTTTTGATTGGGTTCTTCTTTGGTTCTGGAATCAGGATATATATATATATATAATCTTTTTAAAGTGCCCACATAGTAATATCATCAACTTAGGGTTAGGTTTCAATATACGAATTGTGCGGATCACAAACATTCAGATTCGGCACATGTAAGGCATTCATCAACTTGACACAAACATTGTTCAAATAATGTTAGTTCTACAATTTAAATAATAATATTAACCAATTCATCATTAGATTCCAGATATTTACATAAACTCAGTAGTGCATAAAACCAACTGGCCACATTCCTCAGGACTGTTGCTGTGATACTTAGCAGGCCAAAGATTGGGCTGTTTCTCCAGCCCAGTTCTCAATTCTCCATCTGATGCTTCTGCTCTGGATGTTTCAGTCACCTCTAGGCCCCATGAGAGCTCCATACACTTAACCCCTAAATACAAGCAAAAAGTACAGTCAGCATTTATGGCAGGAAAAAGTTGTGTCTCCTTTCCTTCTACAATAACTATTTCTATCAATCTATACCAACCTCTAAGATTACTGCTTGGAGAGTCAACACTGATCTTTCTTTTTTCTTTTTCCTTTTTTTAATGTATTTAGTACAGGGTCTAGAGAGTCTCGCAGCACAGATTGGACTCATAATGATTCTCCTGCTTTCAGCTTCCCAAGTGCTGGTATTACAGGCACACGTTATCACATCCAGTCTCAGTCGCTGTCTCAGCTTACCCAGGGGTGAGGCCTGCACAACACTCCAGAGATTGAATCCCTGGCCCTTCGTCTGCCAAGGCAGGCTCTTTGATTCCCTGAGCTATCTGGCTACCACTGATCTCCCTTGGTGCTTCTCTTTCCACTCAGTCTTCTAAGGACTGTCTGGATTTAGCCAAAGAATGTAAGCGCAAGCATACTATTCAAGTGTGGATGGTTCCGTGATGGTTTCAAAGAAAAAAATCACAGAGGAAAAACTCGTTCAAGTACTTCTGAAGAAATTTCAGATTCCTTTGAGTCTCGCTGCTGTTACTTGCCTTATTATTATTTGTACATGCAAAATGTTTAACTCACGCTTATTATAGAACAGAGATTCTACAGGACGCATGAACTACCTAAAGGGCTAACACGGCTCTGCAGGTCTATTAATCCTGTTATGTTCCAATTCAGCGGTCTGCCCTTTTAACCCAAGAGTGAGAGCCAGTGCTCTGTGGGTAAAAGAGGAACTTTCAGCTCGGCTGACCTTGTAATGAAGGCACATTTTCCAGAAAAGAAAACAAAGACTACAGATGGGAAGAAATAAACAGGTTTCCTGTAAAAGAAACCAGGGAACTACTTGTTTGGAATTATCCCTGCATCGCCAAAGTTTCAGAGGGTACAATGCATGAGGCGTTTCTCCTAGAACCTTCAACAGACTGAAATTATAGATAAGTTTTTTCTAATAATATTTTAGTACAAAGTTGAGTCTCCAACCTCACCACTATCTATCCACCACCTACGTATAGAATTAGAGAAGGCCTCATCACGTAGCAGCCACGTGGAAGCTAACCACGAGCTTCCTGACTGGTAAGCTTTTACAACTGCAAGCCTAAGAATTATCATTTTCTGGAATTTCTCTTTATTACTCATTTCTTACAGGTAATCCTTATACTTGAAGAGTAGAAAGTCATAGAATGAAGAGTATAAGAGCCAGTCAGATAGCTCAGAGAATTAAAGCACCTGCTTAGGCAGATGCAGGGCTCGATCCCCCACCTACTGTGCCTGCTCTGCTTTAGGGGCACTAGAGGCACGGGTAAAGGAGACTGGGTATGGTGGCCCATGCCTGTAATCCCAGAGTTTGGGAGGCTAAAATCTGGAGGATCACTAGGAGCCCCATCTGTGTAGTGAGACCCTGTAGACCCTACACCAAATACATTTTTTTAAAAGAGTATGAGAGACATGGTGTTTATTACAAAACAACATGTGTATGTGTGTGTGTGTCTGTCTGTCTGTGTGACTCTGTCATCTGTATGCCAATATATTCTAGAATCACCAACTATTAGATAAAAAATAGCATTTGTTTCTACTTTTCTATCAAACTTTATTTATCCAACAAAATATTTTTACCTAATTTTATTCCTTCTGGACAAACTGTCCTGAATTTTATTTATTAAAGCATATAGTTATCCTGAAGACCAAATAAATTTGGAGAATATAACTTTCCAAATACATGTAACTCATACTTCTTTTACAATTTGTAAGTCACTGAAAAACACAAGATAAGAAATCCCTCTTCTCCATTACCTACTGCATTCTCCAAGTAGTCTCCGAGGCTTGCCTAAGGATGTAATTGGTCCATTCTGAGCTGCAAGTGGCCTGTCTTAGTTACTTTTACTCGTTGCTGGGACAAATACCTGACACTCAAAATGAAGGAAGGAAAGGTTTATTTAGCTCACAGTTGCTGGAGGTTTCAGTCCATATTCGGCTGGCCCAAGGCTGAGTGGAACAGGGCAGAGGGCATCCAGTTCATGGCAGCAGGACAACAACTCACTCGAGCAGAGAGTAACAGCCCTTT
>PVKN010028779.1:0-13155 GCA_004027915.1 Capromys pilorides
CAAGAGTTTGTAATCTGTTGAACAGGCCTGTTTGTAGGAGCAAAGTTGAAGAAAGTGGGAGAGTGGTGACAAAAACCATCTGGTGTGTTAAAAAGGATGGAAAAAAATATTGATGTGTGATAGGTTTTAGAGCATTTGGCAAAGTAAATACCAGGTTTAAAGACAAATAAGAATTGGAAAAAAATAAGCTGGGTATGGTGGTACACACCTATAATCCTAGTGCTTGGGAGGCTGAGCAGGAGGATCATTGAGAGCTCAAGACCAGCCTGGGCTACAAAGTGAGCTCAAGGCCAGCTTGAAAGAAAGAAGTGGAAAAAATACAATAGTTATTCTCCCCCAAATGCCTAGGAATAAATTTAATGAAAGAAGAAAAGATTTCTCTAAGGAAAAATATTGTATAAAACATCGATTAAGGAAATTGAAGAGGATACAAAAAATGTAAAGATATTCCATATTCATGGATTGGAAGAATTAATAGTTAACATACCCATACAACTCAAGGCAAGCTACAGACAGATTCAGTATAATTTCTATCAAAATACTAGTGACATTCCTCAAAGAACTAGGAAAAAAAACCTAAAATTCATATGGAGCCCCCACCTGAATAGTCATAGCTTTCTTGAACAAAAAGAACAAAGCAGAAGGCATTGCACTCTCTTGACTTTGAAATACCCTGCAAACAGTAGTCATGTCAATAGCAGGTAATGTACTAAGCTAGATCTCAGTGTAGAGCATTTGTTAGTATGTGGGCCCTGGGCTTAATCTCCAGTACCACAAAACAAAAGGAGGAAAAAAGCACCCAGAAACAAAAAACAACATTTATGTTGGTGTAAAATAGTTACATAGAATAATGAAGCAGAATAGAAGGCCTAGGAATAAACCTGTGCATCTCCACTGAACTGATTTTTTAAAAAAACTTTTATGTATTTTAATGAGGAAAAAGGATAAGACAGCAATGAAACAGTTTCAAAACAAATTAGTAGGACATTACAATAATTAATACATTACATATTGCTGTCTTTGTAGTAGTTATTCAGAGGACAAGATGCAAACTTGATATCTTGTCTAAACAATATTAGTACAAACCTTGGACCAAGATAGTAAGAGCATGCACTACAGAAAAGTTGGTTTTTATTCATGTAATTTGGTGCTCCATTGTTAGATGCATATGTGTTTCAAATTGTATCATTTTGGTGGCTTTATCTTTTATCACTATAAAATTCCTCCTTTGTCTTCTGTAGGATTGTCACTGTTGTCCTCAAAAGTATTACATTTTTTCCCTTGGCAGCTTTTGAGAATTTTCAGATTATTTTGAATCACTTTACTGTGCTATATCTAGGTATGAAGAGGCTTCTTGTCTTTCAGAATTTTACTATCCCTTTCTATTCTGGCAGATTCAGGGTTTCTGTTCTTATATGTCTCTTTAATCTATTTTTAGTTGGTTTTAATACAGGGTGAGTTATGTGGATTTGGATGAATTCCTCTGCATGTGGCTAGCTAGTCTTCCCAGCACCATTTGTAAAGAGAGTTACTTTTTCTCCAGCATATGTTTTTGTATCTTTTGCCAGAGATCAGATGGCTAAGGATACCCAGGGTCTTGAACCATGTGTGTGTGTTGGCACTGGATGTTTTAAGTT
The DNA here is from genome assembly GCA_004027915.1 of Capromys pilorides. Lineage (NCBI taxonomy): Eukaryota > Metazoa > Chordata > Mammalia > Rodentia > Capromyidae > Capromys > Capromys pilorides. The sequence goes on from PVKN010028779.1 coordinate 1,638, forward strand.
ACTGCAGTGAGGCCAGTTAGATAGCTCACTTATGAAAATCCTTGAATACATATGGTAAAGTTGCCTTCCTCTAGGAGTATTTGCTGCTGCTGGGTTTTTAAGTATTTTACCAATTTGGAAGCATTTTAAATTGGGTTAATAGGTTTAAGTTCCTTTCACCACCCAACATAATAAACTTTCCTAACATGTTCTTCTACAACTCAGATTAAGGTTACTGTTTGTCCTGAATTCAATCCCTGGTACCACACACACACACAAAATAATAATAATAATAATAATAATAATAATAATAATAATATTAGTGTTTGCTAGGGTTTAAGGATGTGAGGAGGGTACAGGTTTGTTGCTATACATGGGAGTCTGTTAGACTGAGAGTTCTTTGTCTGGATGGTGGTTGTACATAATAGCTGTGGAGCTGTGGTAAAAAACTATACGTGTGTGTGTGTGTGTATGCTGCATAAAAGCATACATGGAGTTCGGGTGTGGTGGCACATGCCTGTAATCCCAGTACTGGAGAGGCTGAAAACAGGAAGATCACTGAGTCCAGGCTGAGTAGTGAAACCCTGTACCAAATACGTAAAAAATGAAATAAAAGCATACATGGAACACACACACACACACACACACACACACACAATGAGCGCTGTGTAACTAGTAAGGTCCAGGTAAACTCTGGTTGGTCCAGTGTGGGGTACATATTCTTACATTGTGCTCTTGTTACAAAGGCTGTTGACACTGGAGGAGGCTGAGTGAGTGGTGCATAGGGTTTCCCTGCATATTTCTTTGCAGCTACTGGAGAATCAATACTTATTTCAAATTGAAAAGTTGAAAAGAGATTTCTTGCATCTTGAGTAATGCATTTTCTGTGTTGAGAGGAAGTTTAAATACCTTGCTTTTTAAGCAAAAGACCTTTACCACAGGGCTCTTGCAATTTTATTGAATCTAAAGATTACATTGCTGTTAGCACACCATCCTTGCGAAGTAGCTTTATGTCTAAGCAAGGTTTAGGAAAGGAATGGGTATCCATCTAGGCCTGAAACAACCAACGAAGTGCTAAGTATTGCCTGCACTGTAGGAACCAGCTGAGAGAACACTGGTGTTTAGAGGCAAAAAAAAAAAAAAACAAAAAACAAAAAAAAAAACTGGCTTCCAAAGGTATTCAGGCACCAGAAAAGGCCTTGCTTTGGAGAAACAGAGCTGTCAGTGCTCAGTGCTTTTGTGTGAAGATTAGAAGAGGAATGGTGACAAAATTATTAAGTGTTAAACCTGGAGCATTGTGGGACTGCAGGTTATTAGGGTTTTAGAAGATTTGATTAGTATGTATTTGTAATACTTAATAATTGCGTTCCTTTTGGGGAATTCGAGTTGTTAGTTTTTAGAATAGCTATGCTTTTACTTGATACATGTATACAAGTGATTTTTCACTTAACACGTTTTATATTGCAGGAAATAAATATTGATATGGAGAATGATGTTAATTCCGAGTCATCATCAGCTGCCTTTACTCTTCAGAATTCTTCAGAGACAATTTTTTCTATTCAGCTGTTAAATTTCAAAACAAGTTTACTGGAAGCATTAGAAGAATTGCGTATGAGAAGGGTGAGTTCTATTGAAAACTTTTTTTTTTTAAATTAAAGAACTTGATGTGCTGGCAAGATACCTCAATGGTCTAAAGCGCCTGCTGAGGCAAGCTTAGACAACCACAGGGACCATGGTTCAATCCCCAGCACTACATGTTGTGCCAGCCCCACCCCCAGGGCAGGCTGAACCAGCCATAACATAAATAAATAGAGTTAAATAAAATAAAATAAATTAGAGAACTTGAATTTTTCTAGTTTTTTGTTTGCTTTTCAAAGGAAAAAAAAAGTCTAACCTCTCATTTAGGAAGAAAATATGCAGTCAAAAAATTAATTAAAAGAATATACGACAAATTAAGAATAATAATCAGCTGGCTATGATGACACATGCCTGCAGCTGCAGTATCTGGGATGCTGAAGTAGGAAGATTGCGAATTGGAGCTTAACCCAGGCAACCTAGTGACGTAGTGAGACCCTATCTCAAACAAATAAAACGGTCTGGGGATGTTCAGTGCAAAGGCTTTGGGTGCATTCCTCAGTACCACACATGTGCACGCACACACACATACACACACTAATGATCAGGCAATGGAAAATAAGAGGATTTGGAAACAAAAGCAAAATAATAGAAAGATTTTCAGATTGTTAAACATTTGATGATCAGGTACTATTTGTTGAGTCTCTGGGAATGCATGGATAACACTAGAATTAGACACCATGGCTGCTCTTGGGAGAATATATTTTTGTGAAATTTGTAAACTGGGCGCCTAAGAAATGATTAAGTAATGAAACAAAGCAGCACATGAATAAATGATACAACTGTATGCTAAATATTCTGAATGCAGAGAATCAAATGTCCTCATTTTTAAGTGATAATTCAGGTTCTTAGAAAGCAGCTCTTTAATGTAAAATTGTAAGAAATTCTGGTTTCAGCAGATCTGTGTTGTGCAAATCCCCTAATAAAAAGCATTTCATTTCTAAGATTGCATCGAGCTAACTTTGAATAGTACTCATTACTCTGTGTAGCATAGGTTGGAGCTTGTATGGGACAGGAAAAGATAAGCAGTAGAAGTGCCACAGCACTGATGTAAAGATGCGGTGAGTGGAGCTTGCACAGGAGTAAGAGGACAGAGCAAAAGAGGCAGAGAGAAGAACTGATAGAGTTTGACGGCTTCCTCACAGTGAGCTGTAAGTGTGAGAAATGATCTGAAACAAATATTTTTTATTATGGATGATCTTCGCTTTGAAATTTAAAAATGTTGAAATTTATTTGTATAATAAGAAAACTGAAATTAATGCAGTATTCATCCTACTAAACTACTTGTTAGTATAACAAAAATCTGATTGAAGAAAACATTCCGCTGCAACAGTTTATCTTGGATAAGCATTATGAAGAAATATTTTTACAGAATTACCTTAAAATGTCATTTTTCTTGAATGATACAACTTTAGGCTAATATCTAAGACATACATCCTCTTGTTATTTTCAGTACTGTGGCTTGAATTTGGAACCCTTGTCCTGAGCTACATCCACAGCCCTTGTCAGTTACTCTTTACTTTGAGGCAGGATCTTGTCAAGTTACCCAGGCTGGGATCAAAGTTGGGATCTTTTTTTTACCTCCTTCTCTCAGTGCTAGGATTACAGGTGTGTACACCATACCTGGCTATGTGCTGTTTTATTGTGCTTCATACATTGTTTTGGTCTGTTCATATTTTCAAGTTGAGAAGTATGTTTCTTTTTTAAAGTCTTCTGAACATTTAGGACTATCAAAGGAATCATAGATTTTTATTTAAACAGTTGTTTCCCAGAGCTTCTGTTTATTTAGCTTTTCGACCTTAGTTTATGCCATCAAACGCCTTCACACTGGTTTTCTGCTCCTTAGGGGAAGCACGCTTGCTCCTGTTGCAGAAGCACTGCACACACAGGACTCCACTTCAGGCCTACCGACAAGCCTTTCCTTTAAACATTCTATTAAATATTGAATAAGTGATCTAAAAGGTTATTTTAATCTGAGAGCATAATGATGTCAGAAATTTAGAGAGCTGTCACTTGAAGGATGAAGATTATTCAACATGTTTGGGGCAGCCATTGGGCTGCAGGAGGCTGTACAGAGTGAGTCGCTTATCCCTATGCAGTGCATTCCACACTTTATTTGTTCCTCTGTCTGAAAGGAGCTGCTGGCACTTGACATTTCTTGTGGCCATTTTGAGTTGCACTTTCACAGTAAGCTCTCCTCCATTAGCAATGGATACACTCATACTACTGGAAGGACATCTAAAATCATTGAGCTTGTCTACTCAGGGAATGCCTGTTTGTTCCTCAGATACATTTCAGGATTCTCCTGAAGTTATTCATGGAAGGCAGGAATAAAAGAGAGCACATGCACAAACTAACACAAAGATGTGAGAGCCTCAGGAAGTCTTCCTCTATAATAGTATGGGGCCATCTAAATGACCTCATACCCTAAGACCTGGCAAAGTGATCTTAAAATCAGTGGTAAATCCCAGCTGTTTGGCACCCACAGACTCAGGAGAATCTCAAATCCAAGGCGAGCCTGGGCCACTTAGTGAGACCTTGACTCAAAAGTTTTCAAAATGAGAGTGACTGGAGGGCTAGGGATATTTTAGTAATCAGCACCCCTGAGTTCAATTCCAAGCACTGAAAAAAAACACTGGTAAAAGTTATGATCTGCTCTGTGACTATTAAAAATATCTATGAAAACATTTATGTACTGGCTTCAGTTTTAACAGGTAATAAAAAGCATGAGTGTTTAGTCCACTAAATAAATAATAATTAAATAAATAATTTAAAACATTTGAAATATTAAGAAATAGTTTTTTGGTAAAATTTTAAAGCTAGGCAGAGCAGTTCTTGCATCACTCTTGCTGTGCATGCTAGGCCTGGAAGGAGCATGTTCTCTTGCCTTTGCATATTGCAGTGGTCCTATCCAGGACTGGAATGGCTTCCTGTGTTTTGTCCTTTGTGCTTTCAGCTTTGTGAAGTACTTTTGAGAGCTTCTTCAGTGTACTGACTTGGCTGGTTTAATCTGATTTTTGGAACTCTTCTGTAAATAAAAATACTTCAAAGTAAGAAATTTCATGAAATTAGGGCTTGAGACACTGACAACTGAAGAAATACTATAGTACAAATTGAAAAGGATTGTTATTTTCTTACCCATATTTTTGTACAGTTTTTGCATTTTTTCTTCAACCAGATTTTATTGGTACACTTTGCATACACATAGTGATCACATTCATTATAGGGAATTTGTACATGTACATGCTATAACTTGATTATTTTCCCCATCCCCCTAGCCTCCCTTAAACCCCTCCTCCCTTTCCCATTTATAAGAGTTTTGTTTCCATGTTTTCCCCATTTTTTTACTTTTTAAAAAATTTTTTTCCTTCTTCTTCCTTCCCCCTTGTTGACCTCCCCATGTGAGTATTTTCTTCCAATACCTAATATACACTTTGATCCTCACTTACACGTTTGGTTTCTTACCAGAGAAATGATGCAGCATTTACACATGTGTGTCTGATTTATTTTCACTTAATAGTATGATCTCAAGATGCATCTATTTATCTATAGATACCTAAAGCTTATCTTGCTATATTTCAGAGTAATATTTCATTATGTAGAAAAAAGCACTTTTTTATCCATTCCTTGGTTGATGGGCATTTGGGCTGTTTTCAAGATTTGGCTATTACAAACTGTACAACCACTGTGGAAATCAGTGTGGAAATGCCTCAAAAAAAAAAAAAACAAAAAAAAAAACTAGAGCTGGAGGTCTTATTTGAGCCAGCTATTCCTCTTCTGGGTATCTTCCCAAAAGTATTACAAGCATCATACCTCAGAGACATATGCACTCTGGCACATGCAGATCACTGACTACACTATCACATAGTATGCATCAAGCATCAGTGCAATTATGAAGAGAAAGAGCATATTAAGTCTATTTAAGTCTATTATCTATTTAAATAGGCTTGAATCCTCAAATTCTAAATAGCAAATTAAATTCTGTGGAGTTTCAAGTGATCTAATCACTAAGTTTCCTTAGAGATTTCCTAAGGAAGTCATTAGGGAAAACTGGGCAATTACTGATACAGCATGTAGTAAATAACATTAGGCAGGATTTCAGTGCCCTATAAAATCAGCTATGCCGAGTGTAGTCTCATCCCTTTCTGATTATAATTGTAGAATATATGTCTTTGTCCTACACAGAAAACTGATAAAATGAGTGTTAGCCATATTGCCAAAAATTAACACTAATATGTTACTATCTTAGGATTTTAATTTAACTGTATACTTTCTATTAAAAATTATTTATCTTTTCATTGGAACCTTTTTTCTTTTTTCCTTTTTTCAGGCAGATTTTAAAAGTTCTTAATAAAATATCCTATGAAAGTATCAATGAGAAAAATTTATTGAATTTAGTAAAAAACAAAAATCTCATCTCTAACTTCAATAAAGTATCGTAGACTACAGAATCCTGAAAGTGTTTATTTTTTATTAGATGCCTTAGGACTACAAGGATTTAAGTGTCTTCACAAAAACAATAAAAGAGGTGTAATTTGATGGTTTATTTACTCTTTATAACCTTTAGAAAGTGTCATGCTTTTTTAAAGAGCTTGCTTCAGGCTGTAGTTTTACAAGATGGGCTGTGTATTGGTCAGACCTCTTCAATTCTTGACCCTGAACAGATTTAGGGATATAGTGTCTATGGCAGGCACATGTCCAAGCAGCACGAACTAAAATGGGGCACTTTTACTGTCCTTTCCAAACTCATAATCCACTCCTACAAAATTGTGCAATTCATTTTCTAACGTCGTCCTACAAAATACAAAGTGCTCCTCCAGATAGTTTTTTGGTCCAGTTTCCTAAAAAGTATTCATGCTAGGTGTGGCATTCCTGGGATAGGTTACATGTTCATTTTAAGGAAAATCCCTTTTCTGGTAATACTTAAACTGCTCTTCTTTTCATATTAGTGAATTTATCTCCCTATGGAGATTAGGGCCTTAATCCCTCTGTGGAGATTTCTGATAGAAAAATATTAGTATTAATATATTCAAAGAAGTTATAAAATTCTTTTTGTTTTTCATTGCACACTTATTTCTAGTTGTGATTTTGCAGTGTTCTACCAAAAATCAGAATGTGCTTGCACACTTAACACAGATAAATGATTCTGAGTGATGTCATAACTTTTGTGAGATATGAAGGTTTTGAGGGGAAGGCATGATCACAATAGCCTGCTTGCTTGCAGCACCCACAGGAGACGAAGTCAGTCGTGCAGTGCTTAAGGGGCTGGAGACAGGTGATCTGGGCTCAAACACTGATTCTGATGTTCACCTGCTGTGTGACTTGTGCAAGCTACTTGACCTCTTGCTACCTCAGTTTCCTCATCTGTAAAATAACAATGCTTAAGAATATCTGTCTTGTAAAATTGTGCCCAGGATTAATCCATACGTGTAAAATACTTAGAACAATAGATAGGTCATGGTAAGATCTCAGAACCTACTCAAGCCACTACAAAGGAAGCATGTCACCACACTGTATGATGAAAGCAGTCTCTTGCCCATTTTTATTTCACTTGCTGTGGGAGGAGACTTGTAGACTATATGCATCAACAAATGTGCATATAATTAGTCCCTCACAAATCAAATTTAGCTATATAATGTCAAATTTGGCCTTGTTGCCAAGCCAGGCCTTCTGACCTTGAACTGAAAATCTTCCCATCTCAACCTCCCAAGCAGCTGGGTTTGCAGACACATTCCACCATGCCTGGCCAAGATGTTTTGATTCATATCAAAACAATGGGAGCCAGGTGTGGTGATGCACGCCTGTAATCCCAGCACTTGGGAGGCTAAGGCAGGAGAATCCGTGCGAGTTCAAGACTATCCTGGGCTGCAAAAGTGAGCTCAAGTCCAGCCTGAACTGCATGGCGACACCCTGTCTCAAAAAAAAAAGAATGGTACATATTACATATTGTTGCAATAGATTTAATCTCATCTTACTTCCCTGCCATATAGCAGGCTTTGGTGATGTGTATTTCTCCCCATCTTCTGTGGTGGGGACCCCTGGTTTGTTAGGGCTCACTCCTCATCACCATGAGTCAGGAAGTTCTCACTGAGATTGGTCATTCGTGAAGCTCCAGTGTGTCCTTGCCAGTAGCTAGCCTCAGAGTGGGCATGTGGGCTTCTTATGGCAGTGAGATTGGAAGATGTGTGTTGAGAGGCTTGCATCACTCTTTACTGAGGGAATGCGCCCTTCCTACCGCAGGTTACTCTCTCCTGTCTCCCCCAGTGTTGGCAGTTCTGGTAGCCATTCTGCGGCCACAAGTGGCAGAAAGCCGAACAGAAATTTCCTTGATGGATGGCAGACTGGAAAGACAGACAGAATCATGGCTCTTGCTGTTGTTGAGTCAGCCACTGAAAGTCTTGTAGGTGACAGAATTCATTGAGCTGTGTACCACTTGGACTTTGTTGTTACTTGCTACTGACAACATTCTAAGTGAGGCAATCTTTGTGAAAGTTTGGCTTCAAGTAGCATAATGTAAGAGTGTGTGTGTGTGTGTGTGTGTGTGGCTATGCCTGTATGATGAAGCCAGTAATACATGATGAGTCACAAGGAAAAAAGAATTCATTTTAAAAAATCACATAGTTCACTAATGTCCTTTCTTTGACCTCTCCACCAATATTTTATATGAAAATTATCAAACATACAGCAAAATTGAAAGAATTTTATAATAAATACTCATGCTGTATTAATATTTTACTGTAGTCATTTGATTAAATGTACCTTTTGACTTTGTTCCTTTGATTTCCAATTGTAGACATCAGGTTAACTCCAGTATTTCCTACCTACTAAATACTGTAAAATGCCTGATCGAGTTTGCTATTTGCTTAGTTTTTACCCCTGACATTTACATACAGCAAAATATATAAATCTTGCCTGCACTTTTAATGAGTTTTAACAGACTTTTAGGCTTATATAAAGCAAACCCGTATCAAAATACAAAATGTTGCCTGTAATTCCATTACTTGGGAGGCTGAGGCAGGAGAATCACTCCAAGTTTGAGGCCAACGTGGGCCACAAAGTGAGCTCAAGGCCATCCTGACTGCATAGCAAGACCCTGTCTCAAAAAGACCAAAAAAAAAAAAAAAAAAAAAAAAAAAAAAAAAAAAAAAAAAAAGAGAGAGAGAGATAATGTTTCGACCAAACCATAATCTCCCAGACCTCTTCCTATGAAAATTCTACCTGTCTTCCCTCCCCAGTAGTAACCACTGTTGATACATTTTCACACCCAGTTAGCTTGCTTGTTCTACTCATGAATTATATGCTTTTCTTAGGTGAGTTTACTTTCCCTCTGCATGTACCAACTCACCTGTGTTGTATTTGCAAACATACTATATGTATGACTTTTAAAAGCATAGGCTTAAGTATTTCATTTCCTCTGGCCTAATTGTAAAGTGCATTTAAAGGTTTGGTTTCTCCATGTTCATTGTTAACATATAGACATTGATGGATTTTTGCATGGGTGTGTTGTTCTGTTTATACCATGCAGAATGTCCTGTCTGCCTGCTGCACTGTGGAAGCTGTTAGTTAGGAGGCAGGTGGTGGTGGGGAGAATGTCGTCAGAGTGGGCCAGCTTATCTGAAGGTGGAGGCCATCTTCCCAAGGCCTGTTGAGGGTGGTGGTGGTAGAGGAGACAATGGCTGCAGGCGAGCAGGCATCTTCTTTCTAGTGGAGGCCTGTAGCCAACTTGTGCCACCTGGTCTTACCCAGTCACAAGAGTTTCTCGGTTCTGTAACTCTCTAAAACAAGTGCGATAAAGATTGTTTTTAAAAATAAAACATATATATATATATATATATATATATATATATATATAATGAACTACACTAAAGTTTGTGGAAGTATACTTGAATACAATTTGTCTTGCTTGTAGTTTTCTGTTTTCACATTGAATAAATGAACAGCTTTTAAAATAATATAATTTAATAAATTAGCTTAAAATATCAAAAAATAAAAAAGGAAAAGCTCTTTATTGCCTCGGGCTGTTCCTGTCACAGAATAGTTTGCTCACATGCAGTTCAGGCACAGGCTAAAGGAATTGCTGCCCAGGCACTGACTGACCACCAGAGTCAGGTGAGGAGCATCTTAGTTACTTTTCTCTTTGCTGAGATGAAATACCCAATACTCAAAGTTTATTTAGCTTAGAGTTTGTAGAGGTTTCAGTCTATAGTCACTTGGCTCTAAGGCAGGGTGGCAGAAGGACAGCAGTTCAGGCAGTGCGAGACAGGAAAGGAGGGTGGCAACAAGGAGGGAAGGGACAAGCCCCTTTTGGTTCCCTTATACTGTGTGCAGGTGGGAGTAGCACTCACCTCCTTAATCCCAGCACTGAACTATGAGTCTGTCACAACCTCTAGATTTGGCTCCCTCTGGAAGGCTCAACCCCCATGACTGCATGAGGCTTTGGAAGGAAATATAAACACACAGCAGGGAGAAAACACTTTACCTATTTGTGTTGGAAGACAGCAGCCACATGAAGTTAGGGAATCAGGTACCAGACCTGGTCTTAGCACTCTGCTACAGTATGACTGCCAAGCTCAGTATTCTGGTATGTTAGGATTTTCTCTGTGTGCTCTCATGCCATTGGCAAACAGATCCGTTTCCTCCTTCTGGCCTGTGTATTTATTTTCATGCCTTCCCACAGTGTCCAGACTTGCAGCTCTGTGTACCACACGAGCAGTGAGAGCAGACATCCCCTTGTTGTTCCTGATCTCAGAGCTTTTCTCCAGTAACTGTAACTCAGGTTACTTGTAAAGTAAGTGCTTTTACTTGTAAATGCTTTTTACAAAAAGTAAAAGTAATTTCCTTTATTCTCAACTTGCAGAGAGGTTTGTTTTTTTTAAACTCATGCCTGATGATTGGATTTTGTTAGTGTTTTCTCTGTGTCAGATTGTACCATTTTATCACTTAAATGTTTCACTGAATTATCCAGTGAAATAGTCCTGGTGTGGAGATTTCTTTTTGAATCTTGAAATTAAAGATTCAATTCCTTTAATAGTTACATGCTTGAATTGTTTATATCATCTTTGTTGAATGTTGATAGCTTGTGGTTTTTAAGGATTGGACCATTTCTGTCAAGTTGAGACCATAAGCTTGTTTTGTGATTTGCATTCTCATACTACTTTTTTAATGACTGCAGTATTTTGTGCATGGTTTCTCTTAGTTATGTGAGCATATTTAAAATAGTGGATTTGAAGTCTTTAGGCAGTACATCCAAGGTCTGCGCTTCCCTGGAACCACACTGTTTCTATTCCCTAGAAAGAGATGAATTGGAATATCTCAAAGTTGTAATTTTCATAGTATTTTTCTTTTTACTTTTGACTTAGGAAGCAGAAACTCAGTATGAAGAACAGATTGGTAAAATTATTGTGGAAACACAAGAACTTAAATGGCAAAAGGTAAGTATTCCCCCCTCCTAAAATTAATGTTCTAAACATCTATTAAAAATACATTATAATTTTTACTAGAAATTTCTTTTGGCAGTACTGGAATTCAATCCCAGGGCCCTTCTGTCACAAAACTATACCCTCATCCCTTTTTATTCTGGGACAGGGTCTCACTAAATTGCTCATGCTGGCCTTGAACTTGGGATCTTCCTGCCTTAACCTCCCAAGTAGTTGAGACTATGGGCATGCAACACTGTGGCTTATTTTAAATTTCCTAAAACTATTGAGCATTAGTGCCTTATCTGAAACAAGGCCTCAAGAAAATTTCAACTAAAACTATTCATGATATTTAGGCTTCTAGAAAACTAGGAATAAAAAAATTTTTTAGACATCCTGATATTGTAGTACAGAGGATAATTCTGAAAATGTCTGTGTTGTTTTACATCCAAGAAACACACTGTGTATTATGGGAATGAAGACATCTT
>PVKN010028780.1:0-13159 GCA_004027915.1 Capromys pilorides
GAAATGTGAGGTGACTAGTTTATTTCAGATTTAGTGAGAGTAAAGTGTCTGGCAATCTCCTCAAAAATCCAAGCTAGGATAGCATTCTTTTCTTTTCTTTTTTTTTTTCTCCGAGTAGTCATATTCATTCTTGAGGAAGGCCCAATACAGTAAGAGGATGCATCTCACAAACCTCTAACACAAGTTTGTGAACTGTCAACTGAAGACACTACCTCTGATATGGATAGTTTCATTCAACCCATGTTCTACCAACTTTATATCTTCTAGGTCATCTTTTATAATGCTAATCAAGTGACTAAAGTCTTCCTGTTGTTGTGTTAAATGCTGCTTGATTTCTCATAACAGATCTGCATCTGTGTAATATCTTTCTTCAGATCTGACTGCCCCTGATTTGGGACATTAGTTCATTTACTCGACCCTTGAACTGAGTAGGTGCATTTAGTTCAGATTGAATTGTATCTAGCTGAACCCTCAGCTGCTCTTCATCAGCTTGGATGGCATAAACCACTCTTCCTTTGAATTTCCTGTTTGATTAGGACCTGCAAGGTTCTATGGGAAAGATCCATGAGTTTCCTCTTGTATTGTGCGATTTTGGCCATACTTGTAGTCTGATTCTTTTGTAGTTCACTAATATCTTCAGATATGATATCTAATCTGGTCTGATGCTGTTTAGCCATCTGATCTTGAACCTTCAATCTTTGGAGAAGTTCTTTAAAACCCACCTTGGATACAGGAATTAACTTTTCAGAATCAGGGTTATCCACACCTTGGCTTGTTCCCAAATAATAGGATCAACACCTGCAGGAGGATTCTGTAAAAGCTGCTTGATCTGTGCAGGAGAAAGTTCTGTTCTAGTCATAGAAAGGGTTACACCAAGTTGCTGTAGTTGTGTTTTTATATTGGCTTGTTCAAAGTGGGCATATAGTGTGGTAGCTGTAACTCTTCTTGAAGTTCCATTTGGAGAATGCTCAACAACATAAATAACAACTTCTGTCTGATCAACGGGCAATGTTTTAATACCCTCTACGTTTACAGCAAGGGTCTGGTTTCCTCCCAAAACTTTGTAATGATTCTACCAACTGCTGTTGCTGACTTCGAATATCTGTTTCTTTTCTGTTGAAAACTAAAATCACTAGCCCATCTTCATCTTTATTATTGGGCCTACAACTATAACCTACTGCCTTAAACCTGCAAAAAGTGTTTTCTTGTGTGAATTCCACTGGTGGAATATTATTGTTGAAATATCCTCTTTCTGTTCCCCAGAAAGCCTGCAGTTGATTCCATTTTGCTAAAATAGCATCTCTCTCATCTCCCAATAGGGTTGGAACAGAAAGAGCACTTGCAGTATTTATCAGCTAGTTGGACTGGGTAGGAACTTGGGTAGGCTGACTGAAGAGACCACCTAATGTAGATTGTTGCTGTTGCTGTGTATTAAATCCTCCAAATCCCAGTCCAGTTCCTAAACCAGTACTTAAACCAGTACTACTTCCCATTGTTGTGCCAAAACTAGTACCAAATCCAAAACCTTTGTTCTGAGTACCACCAAAGAGTCCAGTAGTGCCTGTGTTAGTTGGGGCAGAAAAGCTGAATGCAGAACCTGCAGGTGTAGACGTTGTCCCAAATCCTCCCAAGGTACCCGAAGGGGTCCCAAAATTGAAAGCCATGTCGCGGGAGCCTGGGACGGTCAAGACGCTACGCCCAGTGTGTTCTTCTTCCTCCGAGAGTGTGGTGGGTGGTGAGTAGGACAGGAACACCCCTGGCTCTGTTTGTTTCCGGTGAAGGAGTGGCTTCCCAGGGAAAGTGAGGTGCTAGGAGTCTCTGGGCTGAACGTGAAGAAGCGATTGGCAGGGTATCAGGAGAAGCAAAGGTGGGTGTAGCAGAGTCCCTGGCTTCTGGCTTGACCAATGAGCCAAATGGTGCTGCCATTCCCCAGTAATGCGATTTGGAGACAAAATGAGCTGCCTTTCTTACTGACTTGTGGACAAGCTAGCTAGGACTATCCAGCTGGTGTTTGGATATGTGAGGCTGAGCTCCAGATGTGGGCTGTAATTTGCAGTCAAAAATTAAGTAGCTTATAAGAGAGCGTATCAAGGGAGAAGAAGTTGCAGGTGGGTACGGTTGTTTGAGGGTGATAAGGACAGAACCCCGGATCTGGTCTACTCCTTTTTGTTTTAGGACGGAGTTTTGCTAAATTTCCCAGGCTGGTCTCTAACTTGCAACAGTCCTAACTTCATCCCAGAGTATCTAGAATTATGGATATGCACCTGGGGATTTGAGCACTAGTACACACACACACACACACACACACACACACACACACACACACGCTACTGGGGATTGAACTCTGGGCCTTTCCAATGAGCTACATCCCTACCCTTTCTGTATTTAATTTTAAGACTTCTTACTAAGTGGAAGAAGCTGGGCTTGGGTTTGAGATCCTCCTGCCTTAGCCTGGGATTAGAGTGTACCACTATGCCTAGCTGAACACCAATTTTCAGAGGAGAGCATAGGGGGAGTCAGATACTGTGGCCAAGTCTGGCCCACAGCTTGTTTTGTGAAACACATTACTGGAACATTGTTTTTGTTTACAGCTGCTTTCAAGCTGCAGACAATTGGTTGTGATTAAAAAAAAAATGTACTTATGAAACTGTTAAAAATCAGCTAAAGGTATTTTCAGTTTGTATAGAAAATCATAAAATTGGCAAGTCACTGGATGGGGTGTGAGGAGGTCGCTGAAAAAGAACATGAGGAACCCAACTTGCTCTCTATCCTAAGAAATTTGTTAAGTTTGTCACTGAAAAAGAATTTTAGGATGCATCACTGAGAGACAGAGAAAAAGCAAAGTTAGAGAACAGAGCACAGTTTTAGGTTGAGGAGCTGAAGGAGGTGCAACTCTAATGACCAGAATATCCCATTAACTAAAGGACAGCATTAGCTTTCGTGGCATTGCTGGTGACGCAGGAAGAAAAAACTGATCTGGGGTGAATGACCTCCAGTAGGGAACCTCCAAATGATATACAGAAAACTGATCTCCAACCTGAAAAGTACCTGGGACGAGTTCGTGTTCTCTAAAACCGAAGAATGAATTTTAGGAACAAAGGAAGGTAATGAGCAAAAAATATTTATTGAGGGAAGGAAAGCTCCTATCCCAGAGAGGGAAAGGAGGGGGGTCCCTAGTGGGTGTACCCCTATAATGTATTATTTATACATTTACCCACTGATTGGCATGCTTTTGACGATGTTGCTACACTGATTCACACAGTTTTTGTGCAGTCATGTGCTTTTACTTCCCTTCAGTACATATCTATGATGGAATTGCTGGGCTGTGGTAAACTCATTCAGAGTTGCAGATAATTGACTCTTCCCTTTTATATATAAATATACATCATTACAATATTATCTATTGTATTGCTATTGTTCTTGCTATTAATGTAGTGCATGTGTTTATGCATGTGTTGTCTATGCATCTTTGAAAGTGCCCATTCTTGTCTATCTAGGCTGAGAATCAATACCTTTTGAGGGATATAAATTAGTACCCACCACTCATCATTTTGAAACAACTTCTAGGAGAACCAAAACTGATAATAAGACATATATTAGAAAAATTGGCAAATAGATTGAATAGGCAAGGAATTCTAAAACAGTAAATGCCTGTGTAAGTAACTGAGGGAAAATATGAGAAAGCAGAAATGAATTGTCTGAAGGATTTCTCTGTCTTTTTATACACACATGCACATGTATGCAGACACACAGGCCCATAACTGATTCTATAGATGCCTTTGATACAACTCAGCATAAAACACCTCAATCAGCAGCAATCCTCAACGGTAAAGCCAGAATTTGTGGCATCACACTCACAGAGTTCAAAAGCTGTTGGCCTTTTTCTGTTTTGGCCATTAGAAAGAAACACACAAAGAGAAGACAAGTTTAAACTTTATAAATTTGAAGTGCTTTTTCATTAATGGGCTTGAATACATGAAATAGTATTCCACTTATATACTTTCCCAGAGCCATCATTTTCTTTTAAGTCTGCAAATAGATTTAATTTTGATCATTTAGAAATGTTCTTGTTCTTTTCTTCTGAAAAAAAAAAAAAGTTTGTCATGGAAACAGCAAATATAAAAAGTGTGGGCTTTTACAGTATACAGAACTAGCTGAAATTCTCAAGTTCTACCCTTATAGATTTAAGATAAGAGCAGAGGACAAAAAAGGAGGGAGAATACACACCCAAGATACAATATGGAAAAGAGCTCTGTGCATTTCAGGTCTTAGCCTCTATTTCAGTGGATTGCACCTTTGGGGAAAGACTGAAACAAAAATGTAGACATGATGCCGGGCGTGGTGGCACATGCCTATAATCCCAGCACTTGGGAGGCTGAGGCAGGAGGATCAGTGCAAGTTCAAGATCAGCCTGGGCTACCAAAGTGAGCTCAAGGCCAGCCTGAACTGCATAGTGAGACCCTGTTTCAAAAAGAAAAAAAAAAAAAAATGCAGACAGGGAGAGGCTACTTGTGCACTGGTGAGAAAGTGAAACCTTTCCTGGAGTGTTAACTTAGAATCTGGATGTGTCTGAGTGCATTTGTGTCTGTGTGTACATAGACAGATATACAAAGATACATACAGGTTTTCTATGAAAAAAAAAGGCTTGAAATGCTTGAATAATCAAAAATAATGCCCATTCTTTTCCATTCAATACCACTATGATTCAGATGTGGTTTGTGCTCACCAAAACTCAGGCTGAAATTTAATAGTGAGTGTATAGGTATGGAGGTTATGAAAGGCAATGAGTCTGGGATGGTGGGCTGAAGTTCAGGACCACCAGCTCAAAAGCAGGCTGGGCTACATAGGAGTCCCATGTCTGAAAAACAAACCAACAAGCAAGCAAGCATTAGGCACAGCCTTTAGGAATGGATTAACGTCTTTCTCCATGGGTGGATTAGGTCTCCTGGGCATTGAGTTAGGTTGATCAGGCTACTCTAAGAGGGAGTTATAAATCAGTAACCCCTCCTGCTTCTCCCCTAGTACAAGTACCTGGATATGCACACGCTCATCTCCTGGACTGCTTGTCTGCTGTGTTTCAGCATAGCATAAGGCTCATACCAGAAGTCAAGCTGATGCTGGCAGCATGCTCTTGGCCTTCTCTGCACCAGAACTGTGAGGCAAAAATAATCCCCTTTCTTTTATAAAAGAAATTTTTATAAAACCCCAGCTTCAGGATTTCACTGTGCAAAAAAAAAAAAAAAAAAAATACTCTGACAGTTAATCATGATATGTCAATTGGAATGGATTAAGAAATGCCTAATTGATTAATAAAGCACAATTCTGGCTGTGTCTGTGGATGATTTACATTAGGGCAGCAGCCTGAAAGGAGAAGACACACCCCAGTTGTGGATGACACCAAGGAAAAGGCTTGTAGCCCCAGGTGAATAAAAAGGAAAAGAAGGAACTGTTCCTGATTTTAAAGATCTCTAGTCTTTGCCATCACCTTTGGACATCAGTGTCTAATTTCTTGAAACTTCTAGTGTAGACTCACACCCGCATCTCTCCTATACTAAATAATAAAAATATCAAAGAATTGTATTTATTATTGGCCCCAAATGTGTTTATTCTCTTTCTCCTCTCTTCTATCCTCTAGCCTTGTAACTTTTTGCACATAGTTATTTGGTGGCTGGCTACTCTAAGTGGTTAATCCAGAAAGGAAGGTGTAGCCCAGGCAGGGCAGGCACAGACCAAGTAGGTTTTAGCTGCAAAGCAATTGCCTTTCTCCTCTTTGGCCATGTTTCTGGGCATGAAAGATATTAGCTTTTACTCTGATCACTGGAATCCAGTTGGATTTTTTTTTTTTTTTTTTACTATAAAAGCCTTTTCTTTTGTTAAGATATGTGAAGAGTTGAGAGTTAGCTGTCTTAATTTTTGTCTTAATCCTCTGTAGGATAATAACATATTAACAGATGGAGGATCATCTAGACCACTATCTTAATTTTATATCTGAGGACCTGAACCCCAATGGAGGTTGGGAGGTTCACAGTCTCATCAGCTGCCTGTGCCTAGCTGGGATGTGCATTCCTTTCTCTGGCAGCTCAGGGAACCGTTATTTCCACTCAGCGATGCCACCTTCTTGACAGAAGCTAGCAGAACAATTTGATGAAAAGGACCTGATATATTTATATCTGCTGCTCAGATTTTCTTTTAGCATCACACAATTTCATGAGTTAGTCTCTGTAAACAAATATTCCTTATTATTTATTATTATGCTCACTTTAAATATCAGAAAATTAAGGCACTGAGTTGCTGTGACACTAACAGTCAGAAAAACACGCCCAGACTGTGTTTTTCATAGGGCAGGCACTAGATTCCGGATGGTGAGAGAGAAAGGGGACGCATAAGAGCACACACCATGGTTCAGTCCCTTCCCACAATGGGTACCGCTGCCCCGGCATATCAAGCACAGGGCTCAGCATTCCTTCTGACAATCTGATCCCTAAATCAACCAAACTATGGGCTGTGGAAGGCATTCATAGGTGATGATGCTAAAGGGGCTTGACATGAACACCATCCTTTGATCATTCAGTCCAATCAAGAGGCATTTAGTAAGCATCTGCATCAGGCTCCCGCTGGGCCTTCTCACTGCGTCTCTGTCTCCCGCATTTACACTTATCTGCTTTTTTCCTGTGGCTCTCATGAATCTCACTGTGGGTGTTATTTCCATCTCAGTCAGAGTGGGATCCTTTTCTGCTTCCTCCCAAAACAGAACTTTGAGAAGAAATCCTAGCCTCTCTTCTATTGTACAATCCGTGTATCCATCCACGCTGCATGGGGACTTTGAGCAAGAGGCACCCTAGCCTGGAATCAGAGCAAATAGCAATGAATTATCAGGGTCTGGTTTCTTCTTTAAGAATGCAGAGTGAGCATTTAGAATGGTTTTTAGGAAAGCAATTTACAGGCGGTAATTGGAAGTGCTGAAGTTTTTTGATGACCAGTGTCTCAGATTACAGGTTTATGATTTGCCTAAAAATAAATCACTTATTTTAGGCTTAGATTTTAGAAAGAAGAAAAGTAAAGGCTTACATGATTTCTTTCAAGCTTTCCATGACATTCTTTACACCAGGAAGGGAGATGAGGGAAAGGCAAGATAGAGTATTTAGCGGGGTAGGGGTGTCCTTTGACTCATTTATGAGATTACATTTTCATACCACTGTTCATTATTTCCATTTTATGACTCATCCAGACAACATACTGTGTTTAAAATTACATGAAATTCTTTCTGTAATGCTTACGTCAGATATACATACCACATATACAGTGGGAAATTCTTCCTCACAGAGCCAGCTCATGATATGGAAGTATGTTTGTGTTCTCATTGCCATGGTTACCATGAAAGGTTAAAGCTAGAGCTTCAGGAAATGGAATGACTGTGCAAATAAAATATCCTAAGTATCTGTGATCCTTAAAATATGCCCTTTAAATGTGAATTGAAAATCTTAGAACAATTGCCTTAAAATTAATTCTCCATTTCTAGCTTATGAGGTTACGGGCTGGAAAGAATAGTCTCTCAACAACCTATTTCAATTAATTCTTTTCTCTCTAAACTGTAACCTTATGGCCATTTATAGGGAAAATGTAAATCCATGAGAAATCCTTTGGTTTTTATATATTTTTAAGACGTGCAAATGAGAACACTAGTAAAGTTGATTTCAGACTAAGACAAATTGTCTTTTTTTAATCTTTCCTTTAAATCCATTCATATGATGCTATGCCTGCCCTGCCCCAAGGTGCGCTGGGCCACGATGGAGTCGGGGTATGTTGGTTCATGCCTGTAATCCCTGCACTAGGGAGGCCGAACACTGGAAGATCAGTATGAGTCCAAGCTGCGTAGTGAGACCTTGTATAATAAAATAAAAGTA
The DNA here is from genome assembly GCA_004027915.1 of Capromys pilorides. NCBI lineage: Eukaryota > Metazoa > Chordata > Mammalia > Rodentia > Capromyidae > Capromys > Capromys pilorides. The sequence goes on from PVKN010028780.1 coordinate 7,905, forward strand.
GAAAATAAATTTTAAAAAACCTAAATCCACTCATATGAGAACAGTAATGCATTTTCCCCCTGCTTATTTAAGAACTTGCTACGATGCCAAGACGTTAAATGCTGAGCAGCTATAAGATTTTGGGCTTCTCTTTTGTTGGGTGGTAGTTTTCAGGTTTCTGGCTCATTTTGCTTTCTTCCACACTTTTAGAACCCTGTAAGACGAATTTTCAGGGCCATTCTCAACCATAACACTGAGTGGGAGAAGAGAGAGTAATTTTTACCAGCCCTCAAATCAGCAGTGGGTTCGCCAACTCACCTCTAGTCCTTTGCTGCTTACATCTCTAGGCTCAGGGGAGCAATACATGGAGAACTGCAGCGAGCCCTTCCCTTTCCCCACTCGCCTTTTTATACGGGCTTCAGAGGGAGTAGCACTGTACCTCTTGACCTGTAGGTGATCATTCACTTACCTTCTAGCTTCCAACCTCCACGTGAATATATTTAAGTGTTTATTTCTTACCTTATTTTAATATCTATGAATTGAAAAAAAACATCACAAGCTCTATATCTTGGTTCTTCTTCTGCCATCTGGTGGAGAAATAGAGAAGCAGTGAAATTAAATTCTAGACCAGCTTTTTTCTGAATCCACAATCGCCATCAGCCAGCAAATGTTTATGAGAGCATTACTGTTCTTCACCAAACAGCGCTCTTCTAGGCACTTAACACCATTAAAGGCCGTACTCTGTGAATTAGCCAAAGTCAATCTCTGTCCCAGAAGGACTATGAAATGGTAATTCGTAATGATTGAAGGCTCCCAGAGTGGAATTACTGTCCAGCAAGCGGTTCAACACCCAGGTGAGGCAAGGACTCCTTAGACTATGAGGCCACCATGTCACTCATTTTAGTTATAGTGTCCTTTCTAATGACAGTCTGACTGCAGGATACTAATGCTTTTCTAAGCACTTCTAAAGAGAGAGGAAACAGGAAAGGAAAGAAAAAACAAGGCGGGAGATTCTCTTCTGCGTTTAATGAAAACAAAACTAAGTTTGGGTACATTTTTTAAAACCAGCTAAGAGTACCTAAGGGCTAGGGAGATAGCTCAATGGACTAAGCACCTGTTTAGGCAAGTACAGGGACCAGGGTTCAAGCCTCAGCACCACATGCTGTGGTGCCCCCTTCCCCCCCCCCAAAAAAAAAGCAAAAAACAAAAAACAAGAAGATCACTAGGAGTCTGAGTTACATAGTGAGACCCTGTACCAAACACACAAATAAAATACAAAAAGAATGCCTGGAAGATCTCTTAATGAGAAAAATAGTAACTTTAGAAGCATCAGCATTTTTATTAAATTATGTGATAACAAACGCCCTATCATGAGCAATCCCATCACGAGCCTGTTGAGTTGGCCCGTGTACAGCAAGCTCGCAATTGCAATGTTCTTGCCACACTTACAGATAACAGGCAGCCAAAAGTTATATAGAAGACCACAACCACGATGACTGAATATCTTGTATCTTTTGTGGAAATGTCACCCTCTCATCGTGGATTCTGATTGAAGGCTAAAGGCATTCTAGCCTGCAAGATATGCTATTTGAGCTGAAATTGACTGTTTGGCTTGAGCCATGGTCACATTTTCTGGTTTTACTTGAACACTGAAATTTAAGGAAGACCCTTCATAAAGCTCCAGAATAATTACCCACAGCCTAAGTAAAAGAAACAGTCATGCTGAGGTAACCTATACATTCTTAACTCAAATGGGACCCTCAAGCTCTCACCTCAAGTCTCTGCCTCCTAAACTCAGTAAACTTGGGGTCAAACCTGGGGTGGCTAGCCTGCCAGAAACAAACTATAAGCTTAAAGAGGGGGCAAACCTTGATCTTGAATGTTGCTGATTATAATAATCAATGGGCATATTTTGATTATACTGAATACAGGATGATTTCTATATGACATAAAATTTTTTATACTCCCCAAGTAGGCTTTAAAATCACACCCTTTAGGACTTTATTCAGTAGCTGCTTCTCTATGCCAAATTCCCCCTACAAAGCCTTCTCTGTTGTGGTGATGCAGAAGTCAATGCAATTTCACAAGTGACTCCATAACTGGTATCCCCCACCACGGTTTCCACAAGGGAGCTCACGCAGCATTCTGCTAATAAAGTGTGGATTTAGAAGCTATAGAAAATGCCTTGGTGATCACCTAAAGCCAGAAGAGGTTTTTAATATTAAGGTACATTGGTCTAAGTTCATTTTTCATTAAAATTGTACAGTAGAGTACTTGTGGTGTATCTGGATGGTGGTGAAGCACACTGAAAGAGGGATAAAAACGAGCTGAATTGCAAAGCATTTTGATTAGTCTATTGAGAGATAGACTCCAAGAGAGATGTTTAGCTTCTAGTGGGAAGCTGTTCGGTCCTTTTACATTTTAATGGATTACTTGAAAAATGTAGAAAGAGAGCCTTAAATTCAACAGGCCATGTGCAAGAATTTAAAGACTACAAGTGTAGGAGGTCTGACTTCTGAGAACCTACAGTCAGGTTCCTTAATTATTTGCTGCTGATGGAAAGCAGAAACGACTAAGGATTACGCAATATAAACCTCCCAAATGATTCACTAGGCTTGATTTATCAGGGATAGACGTGATGTTCTTAACCCAAGATCAAACTCTAGAAATCCTGTTACAGAGGTTAGAGTGGCTTAGCAAAAGACATAGTAGTTTGAGATGATTGACACAGAGTGACAGTGTGATCTCACTATAAGAAAAAAAAAATGGGATCTTGGATCCATTTAGTTAACAAACTAATGAACTCATTCTGATGGTTGTGCTGATCGAAATGTGTTTTCCATTGGATACTGCTCATTAGTTAAGCAGCAGTCAAATTACTATGCTCACAAGAGACTGCTGAGAAGAGGATAGGCTAGGAGTAGAAATTATTCACCAGCAAATACTTAAGTGCCTTCTTTGTTCTGACCATTGACTTTGGTACTGAGCATAAATGATTGTCATGACAGAAAAAGTCTCTTGCACATGAAGATGATTGTTCAATAGAAAGAAAAGACAGGGCCACCCAGGGAGCTCAGCAGATTAAAGCACCTGCTTAGGCAGACACAGGGACCAGGATTCCATGCCCTGCATGCCTTGCCTGCCCTGCCCCCAGGGTATAATGAGACCAGTGATTGAGACTGGGTGTGGTGGTGCGTGCCTATAATTCCTGCGCTTGGGAGACTGAAAAGAGAAGGATCACTACAAGTTAATCTGTGTAGTGAAACCCTGTACTAAATATGTTTTTTTAATTTTTAAAATTTTTTTATTTTTAATAAGAAATAATAATATGTTAGTTTCAAAACACGTGATTAGTGCATTCATAATAGTTGATACTTTGAATATTGTTGTCCTCATAGCAGTTATACAGAGCACAGGGTGTAGATGTGATAAATATTCTAATCCATATTAGTAGGGGAGGAAAAAAAGGAAAAAATTTTCTTCTCTTTGTACAAAGAGGGAGTAGTTGTATACATAGTCCAATGTTCCATAATTGCAGTGGATTACTGGTGAAACTGGCAATGTTGGAGGCTGTTGGTATAAGCCTCTTACAGCTCATCATACTAATCTAGCTCTGCGTTCTATGCCTCATAATTAAGCTTTTCTGCTGGGTGATCATGGGCAAGTTAAGGCAAGATCTGTATAAAAGAACATTTATCTTTTGTATCTTTCATGGTCAAATCCCCTCAGGATTAACTTTGGAACCATGTACAGTGCTTTGTAGAACTGTTGCCAGTGTCGGCCATTGGTACAAGTCACGGCCATTACTTGACCAGCTTGCTCTCTGTGAAAGCCTGAGAGAGTGTTTTTTCTCTAGGTAACTCTCCTTAGGCACTCTATACTTCATTTATCCCTTTCCTGTGAGGTCCCTTAATCTCCTTGAACAGAAAATTTAGGAAACCACTGAGTTACAGGATATTACAGCACAGGTTCTCTTATGTCCTGAGTGTTCACTGACCTTGAAGGGTTAGGGCCAAAATGTTGGCTATCCTCATAGTCCTTCTTTTTCTCCCATTTTTGGTCTGTTAACTTACATTGTCAACCCTCCAGCAGAGAAGCTTCATGATACTATTATTCTATAACGTAGGTAATTGAGCTTAACATCACTGTCTTTCTGAGTATCAAACATCTTAGACTTATCTTGCAATTGGTATTTTCTGTGAATCATTGATATTCTAATACATCTCTTTAGAATTTGAAAAAGGTATTTATACATTTTTACACAGACATTTAGAAATCCAAGTATGTACAAAATTGTAGCCTATCAGGTGTGTGGCATTTTGCCTAGTGTTTTGCTCTCACTTAATACCCTTTTTTGTTAACCAACCATTTACTTAAGAGAGAGTATAGCAGTAACTGAGTTCACATTGGAAGCAGTACACATCTAAAAGACCAGAACAACATGCATTCCAAGCATAGTTCCAGTGTTGAACGCTGCTATCATCAATGTGAAAAATCTTCTGAAGGTTCCTAGGACCAATATGGATTTTCATCCTGTTACATAAGTGTATGGTTTTACTCCTGCTATGTTTCCTCTCTTTTCTGCTTCCAATCACTTCGTTGTTTAATCCATAAGTCTTTGATTTCCATTCAGCTGTGTTATGCCTTTCCATTTTTATTTCTTCTTTAGATTTCTTACACTAGGGAGACTATATGATATTTACAGATGTAGGTCTGGTTTATTTCACTTATGAGTATGTGTTCAATATACATCTATTTATATTTGAAGTCTTCTAGTTTATCATTCTTTACAGCTGAGTAATATTCCATTGTATAAACATACCACATCTTTTTCTACCATTCTTCAAATGATGGGCATTTTCGTTGTTTCCAAGATTTGGCTATTAGAAATTGGGCTGCTATAAACATAGGTGCACAGATGTTGCTATGGTATGATGTTTTCAGTTTTTCTGGGAAAATTCCTAGTAGGGAGGTAGCTGTATTGAATGGGATTGCCAATTCTAGTTTTTCAAGGAGCCTCCACACTGCTTTCCATAATGGTTGCACCAATCAGCATTCCCACCAGCAGAGGAGAAGGGTTCCCTTTTCCCCACAGCCTCTCCAACATTTGTTGTTGGTTGATTTCTTTATGATAGCCATTCTTTCTGGGGTGAGATGGTATCTAAGTGTTGTTTTAACTTGCATTTCACTGATGGCTAGTGATGTGGAGCATTTCTTCATGTATTTATAGGCTTGCTGAACTTCTTTCTCTGAGAAGTTTGTGTTCATCTCGGATG
>PVKN010028781.1:0-13158 GCA_004027915.1 Capromys pilorides
TATATATATATATATATATATATATATATATATATATATATATATATTTTTTTTTTTTTTTCAAGAAGACTTTCAACATTTTTCTGCCATTTTGTTTCCAGAAGCATATGAAGAACAATAACTGCATTGCTGATCATGTCACCAAGCAATCAGATTTTATGGCCAATGAGGAATTTCTTGATTATAGCCATGTGTCAGCCAATGACTGAGAAATGCATTGCTGGGTGACTTCATCATTGTGTGACTATCATAGAGTGTACTTCTACAAATGAGGTCAGCTATGGCATCTCTAGGTGATATAATCTTAAAGAACCCCAGGATCACTCATGTAATCCATCATTGGCAGAAACATCACGTGGCCATTGAAGACCATACATAGAAGTCTTCTTACTGCCTTGTGTATAATCACTTTCAGAGACAGATATTACTCTTCAATTCTTAAAAGCCATTCACTTTGTTTTTATGAAGTCTGTGAGTAGTGTTCCGTTAGCTTACTATACCTGTGTGTCAAAAACAGCTCATCGAAAGAGAAAAATGAGGTGACATTTTAGGCATATAAAATAGTGTCATGATATAAATACACACTGCAAAGTACTGATAAGAATCTTGGGAATTATTCTTTTATAGCACAAATATTTTTGCCTAGAGGCAGCACTCAGGCGAGAGTCTAGTCCTGAGTGAGAGGCCATCCTCTGTGTTCACCTGTTGGAAATCTGCCATTTGAATCATGCGTGACAGGCATTGGGAGCCTGACTGAAGCTTGTCAGTCAATACCTAGGAGATGGTGGCTACAGTGAGCGGGTAAAAGGTATGTAGTCAGGCACAGAAATTTGGGTAGGGGTATTCCCATTCTAGCTGTGGGAATTGAGACTACCCTTAACTTCTGAAAGCCCTTACTTTTCTATCTCCAAAACAAGAATATTAATACTACCTTGATTAGACTGCAGTAGGTATTAAAAATAGGGCTGGAGTATTAAGGATATTCCAAAATATCCTTGCCTAGCTTTCACTGGGCCCTGAGTTCAAGCCCATATTATAACAAAAGAAGGAAGGAGGAAGGAAGAAAGGAAGGAAGGAAGGAAGGAAGGAAGGAAGGAAGGAAAGAGAGGAGAGAAAGAAGGAAGGGAGGGATAAATGAATGTTGTTGACATGTAATGATTAGTTTTTAAAAAAGAATTCTTACAAATGTTAAAAGGAGGTTAATAAAGCCACCCTTAATCTGACTGGTGTTCTTACACAAGGGGGAAATTTGAATATGATGACAGAAACACAGGAGCAAAAAATGTGAAGGGAGAATACAGTTATCTATAAGCTAAGAACACCCAGGGAAACCAAAACATGGGAGCAACAAAAGGAGATCATCCCCAACCTTTCAAAGGGAGGTGGCCTTGCTGACATTTGGCCTTGTAGATTTTGATCTGCAAAACTCCAAGAGAATAAATTTCTGTTGTTCTAAACCACTCAGTTTGTGGTACTTCATTATACAGGCCGAGAAAACCAATGTAGCATTTAATTCTCAGAATAGCCTGGGAGGAATACTATTGTTAGCCCCTCACCCTTTGTAAGCAAAGTAACTGAAACCCAAAGAAGGCAGCTTGCCTTAAGCCTTGCACTAGTTTTGTGGTGGATCCAGGATTCCAACTCAGGTCGCCTGGGCCCAGAGTTCTTACTTCTATCTACTATGATCTACAGAATATGAGTTGCTACTCTCAACACAGTTGTCCCCCTGTATCCAAGGTTTCATTCTCCCCAATTTTACTTACCCATTATCATCTGTGATATGATAATATTGAACAGAAAAGTCTAGAAGTAAACAACCTATATGCTTTTTTCCCCCTCAATGTTGTTTAATGCGATTGCCATCTCTCATACTGTACTATTAGGAATCTTCTTAATGGCATCCAGCCTATCATTCTGTTGCATCACTTGGTTTTCCCCTCAAACCTAGGTCTATGGTCTGGTGATAATTAATTGGCAGTGGCCTTAAGTTTCTAAAAATGGATTAACACACACATTCAAACCACTTAGCTTCAACTGAGAGTTCACAGAAAGTCTACTTCCTTCTGTAGTAGCTGTCACTTCATGCTGTGGTTCTGAATCCAAGAAATGGGAAGAACATGTTTTGTTACTGAAGTTTCTTTCTCTTTTTCTTTTATCATCCCTTTTCCCTCCCCTCCTTTTTCTTCTTCCATTCATTGCCTTCTTTTCCTCTTTTTTTCATTCTTTTTAATAAGAAGTTAAGGGATTTAGGTTACTAAAGAAATCAAAATCTAGTAACCACCAAAAACAGAGAGCTCACGAACACTTCTATATGATGACATTAAACTACTGACAAATGCCATTCTTGGATGCAAACACTGTGATAACATATGTATCTGGAAAATAAGACAACTACTAGTTATTAACAGGTGGGTAGCATACCCAACATGAACACATTGGGCAAGGAATAATTTGTGTTCCTTCACATGGAGAAGGAGGGCCTGAGACTTCATCGTACAATCCAGAGTGGCTTTCTGGGGATGGATGAAGATACTACATCTCAGTTCCTGCGCTATTTTCCTTCCTTCATCTCATCATATAGAAATTGAATCATCTCATATCATCATAAGAAGAATAGTGAGTAGAGAATAGTAAGATATTTTGAGGGCTAAGAAATAGCTCAGTAGAATCAGTGCTTGCCTGGCAAGTGCAAGGTCCTGAGTTCAATCCCTGGTACTGTAAAAAAAAAAAGATATTTTGAGAGAGACCATATTGATATAACTTTTATTATAATATATTGTTATAATCATTGTATTTCACTATTAGCTGCTATTGTTGATCTTACAATACTGAGTTTATAAGTTAAACTTTATCATAGGAATATGTGCAAGAACAAGCATAATATCCATTTGGTTTAATACTAAAAATGGTTATAGGCACGCAGTGGCAGCCTTGAAATGTATCCCCTACTATGGCTTGTACATAGATGTCCTTCCAAAGCCTCATGCATTCAAGGATGGGGCATTAGCAGGTGGTGGATCGAGAGTATGTGAACATGTATTATGTATGCATAACTGGATTGACCCACTGATTTAATTAGTATGACTCTAGGTGTGGCTGAATGGATTTACTAAAAAGAGAAGACCGATCCTGGGTGTGAGTGGCACCAACCAATAAGCATTTACGCTGAAATCAGTAAAGAGACAAAGGGAGGTTTGCTGCCTCTGTCATACCCTGATACAGACTATTTCTCTTCTACTATGCCGCATGGTCTAGGAGCCAGCTGATTATGGACTGAAACTTTTAACTGTGAGCTAAATTAAACTCTTCTTCCTTTAACTTGTGAGTGTTGAGTATTTTGTTCCAGCAATGAGAACATGACTAGGATTTTCCCCATGGATAATTCCTAGCACCAAATATGCCCTCGATAAAATATCAGATGCTATGGTTGCTGTATTTGTTAACTTGCAACCAAGAAGGCCTTTACCCTCCCAGACAGGATGAATTCCAGGGAAACATTAGGCCAGGGAGTGACATCCCATCCCAGGGATGAGCCTACAGAAAGTACTGTCCCTGGGCAATCAAGGATTGAGTTAGACTCTGGAAGGTGAAATTGATAGTCTTACCTAACTCTAGGAGACAAACAGTATCATTCTCACTTTGCACGTGGGTGAACAAAAGCACAAAGTGGCTGAGTGGCCAGGGAGGAGGCAGAGTTTCAGTACAAAGCAAAGTCTCTCTGACCCACCATCATGTCCTTGTGGGCTCCACCCCCTTTCCTGTTTACAGTATTTCATCCATTTACAGGCCTTGGTTATTACAATAGCAACTGCCTCATGAGTTGGACCTGAGTCTGAGATTCTCAGCAAAGTGACCAAATGTAGGGGTCCTTTTCCCTATCATATCAGACATGCTTCTCTCCTGAAATGAACCATCACACACCAAATGTTCTCAGATCTCTTTAAGAGAAAGAATGCTGTCAGATGCATGATACTGACAAAAGAGAAGATAATGCTAGCTTTTTTCTCCCCTGGAAAGAATCCAGTATGGAAAGAGACATCAAAAGTTCTAAAATGTAGGGTCTTAAGGTTGACAGTTACATTTTAGATACTGAATGCGTATACACTGCTTCCAATGACGTGGCTCCAAGGAGTATCTTTGTATATCAGATTCAGAGCCAGCTTAAGAATGTTAAATAACACGCACTTTTGGACTACGAGAGTCCTCCCACTATTTTTCCTTGAGGACTCGGAGAGTTTCAGGATTACTTAGGTACACTTTAGATTAGTGAACTGTTGAGTAACTGCTTTCCACCCAATAGACATGAAGCAATTAACAATCCATTACTCAAACTATCTAACTTATAAATTTGAAATTTGATTTGTAGATCACCTCTGTTGGGAAACACATGTCATGTTTTTAAACTTACCCAAAGACAGATTTTTGGGTAGGTTAAAGAAGTGATTTCAGATGAAATGTATGCAAGATTAAGTTGAAAGAAAAAGCTCGCAATTTGCACATCTTTAAAAGAAACTACTGATGTAGGTGCCAGACACAGTCATGATTAGAGTCTGAGTCACAAATATTGCAAGATCGAGATAACAGGCTTTGATTATAGTGTGAAGTGTAGGGGCTGCAACAAAAATAGCCCCAAAATGTTAAAAGTGGAGATATTTTTGATTTGACACATTCACTCTCACAGTTTTGAGGTCACTGGACTCAAAAACTACACTCTTTAATTTTATTTCTTTTTTTCAGTGCCTGCTAGCTTGGTACAAATTCATAGCAACTAGGATACCATAAAGGAAAAGGTACTTCTCTATGTGAGGACAAAAATGTAGTTTTGATTTTTAATGCTTTTACGTGTATAAAGCTCTTTTTAATCAAAGCTCAAAGAAAGTTCCAGACAACTTACTCCATCCTCACCTCTTTGCAATACTGGAAAATAGCTGAATTAATTATTACATGTAAAATAAGTTTTTTTTTTTTTTTTTTTTTTGAGACATACCATTTTGTTGAGTTCCTTTGGGGCCTTCAAAGGATGGTAGATTCCTAGCAGGAGACAGTTCTTATTTTGAGCACTCCTGCTTCTATATGAGAAATGCAGTCAAAATCTCTCCCCTGAAGCACAACCATCTTCTCGGTAAGGTAAGTTTCCCATCTTCCCATCTGCTGCTGTACTACCTCTCTCCCCACGAGTGTCAGGTCGACTGCAATTCTCACACTAGGGAAACTAGTGAATGACAGGAAGCAGGTGCTGTACCCCACATGCTGCCTGGCTGCAGGTGGAAGGACCCCTCTTTCTCATGCCTGGGGCAGAAGGATGCCTCAGGACCTGGACAGGGACAGTACTGGGGACTAAGAGATACAGTTTCACTCAGTAAAAAAAGGCACATTTATATACTGGATATAAACCATGTTTTTCAGGCAAGCTTTTCAATGGGTATAGAACCATGACTGGCCATGGCTAATCTCCTAATAAAAGGCTTTAGATATTAAATTATTACTGGACTGACCATTAGTTCTAGGAGATGATAGAGAATGAGGAGACCCAACTGCTTACACGCGGAACTGACAGCTAAAATCAGTGGCCCAGGCTAGGGAGCCAACCTTCATGTTTAGAAAGCAGCAAGTAAAAGAATGTTTTTTTCATTCCTTCTTTTTGGGTTCATAAACTCAAATAAATGACATTTTTTTGCTCACAGTTGCTTCCACTCTGCAAGTGGAAGCCAAAAGGCAGCAGCCTCAGTCCGGTAAGAGCTGGTGTCCTCAGGAGAGAGGCTTCTCACCCCGACCCCATCCATTGTCCGAAGAGACAAATGATCTGGCTTTAGAAACTAACCCCACTTCTGAGTGCTCCACCCTCATGGCCTGGCCCCAAATGCTCTACCTCCTAATACTGTCACCCTGGAGATAAAGACTTGCAGGAGGAGGTGGGCATAAATATTCAGGTCATAGCATTTGTTCACTTTTAGTGTTGCCCATTTATTTTAGTGTATGATTTTGGTACATAGTGTGTACACCCCTATTGGTGCTTAAGTACAATATATTTTAATTCCTTTTTTAAAGTCTCACTTTTCCCTCCCTCTCTGCTGCCTCTATCCATCACTTGATACCCTTCCTCTGTTCTACTTTTGCACCCTTGTAATACATAACGCCTACATCCCTTGTGTGGAGTTGGTCATGTGCGTAAAACATCTTTAATTCCTTTTCAATCCCCTCTTCCTCCTCTACCTCCCCTCTCCTTCCATTTCTTGATATTTTTCCCTTTGAGGAACATCTGTCTCCTGAACTTGCTAGCTTTTATTTTGGACTTTATTCATAATTTGGTTTTCTCATACAAGAGAAAGCATACAATGTACACATGATTTGTTTCATATAATAAGGCACTTCCATTATTACCACAAATGATTCAAGTTTATCTTTCTTTTTTAAAAACTTTTATGTCAAGTTTATCTTTCTTTATTGTGTGTGAATAGCACATTTTCTGTGTTCATTTATCTGTTGATGGATATATAAGCCACTTCTAAGATTTAGCTGTAATGAACTGTGCTGGTATAAACATGTGAAGGCATGTTATCAGTATAACATGATGTCTTCAGTTCTTTGGGGAAGAAACCTAGAAAAGGAGTATCTGGGTCCAATGGACAGTCTAGTTTCAGTTTTTTCTTGCTATAAGTTCTGTACTTTCCTCCTCTTTTTAATTACTTGCTCTTTTTGGTGGTTCCTTTCTGTTGTTCTTGAGGCTGTGATGTATGTAAGCAGACTGGTTTGGACACCTGTGCTGTGCACTTCTGTGGGTCTAGGGAAAGGAAGAGTTAATGCTTAATTCATTTCATCTCCTTTTTCCAATTGTTTATACTTTTTCTCTTCTTAATTTCTTATAGACTTATTACTATTTTCTTTCTTCTTCCAATTTTACATGCATATAGCTGGTAACATGAGTAACTGGTGGGAGGACACCACTATGTATTACAACAAATACCGTGAAATGCATATTATTCTGTTAAGTAAAATTCTGTATCATTTGTTTTAATTTTAATTTGTATTCTCATTAAAATTATATATATATATATATATATATATATATATATATATATATATATATAGTTTCAGTTTTCAGTTTTTGGGGACTCACCATTCTGATTTCCAAAGTGGTTATGCCAGTTTACATTCCCATCAACAGCATAGAAGTTTCCTCCCTGGCCTCCACCCCCACCACAGCCTTGAGAGCATTTGTTATCATTTTATTTCTTACACTTGCCCTTCTTTCTAGAATAAGATAGGATCCCAACATCATTTTAATTTGCATTTAAAAGTCCTACAAACTCACTGTGAGATCATTTTCTTCTTGTGCTTATTTATTAGAGTAGGAATAACGAGAAAAATGGTGGGCCTTGGGTTGACTATTTCTGCCTGCCCAATTCCTCACGCATCACGAGGCTTTCCAACCTGGCAGGAGGGAGGAAGCGCTGTCTAGGTGGTTGGCACTATTTCTGTGTGTCTTCTGTTGGAAAGGGTAAAATTATTTCCTTTTTTATTGTATCTTCTTTATAAGCAAAAACCATTTAGTTCTTAGTTAATGTAAGGATCTAATGTTTGTTGCATCCTACATATTTTTAAATAAGATTTATCTTTGTTAATGTGGACGATTGGGCTTGCCTCTGCTAGACCATATGAGGTAGGTATAACGGTGGCCTGAGGTCACAGCTTGAGCCAGAAGTGGCCATAAAGTCATGCAACTGTCCTTGAAGACTTGAGAGTTAACATTACCACTAGAGCTGAAGTCATGACGGTGGCCACAGTTTATATTTCTCAATTGATAATCACTCGCTATCAGCTTATAAACAGATGTGCTTGGTGTGAACACTGCACCACCCTTAATGACTGCTGTGTATCATTTTTCTTGGTATACTGAGAGATAATTTCCCTCACAGATGAAAAAGTAACCCAAATGAGCAATTCGTCACTTTATTAGGGGTGAGAAGTATCTTTCTGATGTATTGGTAGTTGCCTAGTTCAAGCAGGAGACAGCACTGGCAAAGGGAAGCCTTTTAAATTAAAAATAGAAACATCAGATAGGATGAGAAGGACAAGAATTCAGGACCTATGAGAAGCATGTAGCCTAGCAGAACAAATTTTAAAGCCCAACTAACAGAAGTTCAAGTCCTATCCACACCACTCACTAGCAGTGGGACCTCACACAAGCTTTAGGGCATCTGTGTTTTCCCCTTGGAGAGAGATTTTTTCCCCCTCTTTGTAGTGGGTGGAGTGGAATCTGGGGCCCCACCCTTGCTAGGCAGGTGCTTTACCACTAGGCTACACACCAGCCCAGGTTCTTCCTTTGTAAAGCAGACAGCATACCTCCCAACAGAGTGGAATGATTTCAGGTGAGTAAAACCTTAGTGCAGCATCACAGGCCCTGAGTGAATGCACACCGACAGCTGCACCTCCTTTGAAGAACAATAATATCAAAGTATGCATTTTCTTTATGGCTTTCATGGAGGTGAGGCAGATTATTTCTTACATGGTATTTACACAGCATCTTCAAATGTAAACTCTCAAACCCTCTTGGAGGGAAATAAAAGTAGTGTTACTACATATCTGCTTTGCTCACCACTAGGGAAGCTGGAAGTGTTGCAAGAGAACTCATGTGCTCGGAAGAAATTGGCCAGTACTGTAACATCCTATAACTCAGTGGTGTCCCACATTTTCTATTTAAGCAGATTATGTGGCTGGCCACAGAGGAAAGGGATCAATGATGTCCAGTGTATCTAAGGAGAGTCATCTAAAGAGAACATTCTCTCAAGCTTTGACAGAGAGCAAAGTGGTCAAGCAATGGCCGTGGCTCATCCAGATGGCTGACACTGAAAAAAGTTCTACAAAACGCTGTACATGGTTTCAAGGTAGATCCTGAGAGGATTTGACTGAGCTTGTCAGCTACAAAGGTTTCATGTTCTGTTATATAGGTCTTGCTTTAACTTGGCCTTAACCACCCAGCAGAGAAATTTAACCACGAGGCATAATAAGTAAAGCCAGATTAGTATGCTGATCTGTAAAAGGCTCAAGTCAACAGCTTCTCACATTGTCAACTCTGCTGGTAAACTGCTACTATTATGGAATATTGGACTATACATACAACTATTTTATCTTAGTTCAATTAGAAGAAACGTTTGTACCAACAGTGTTTAGAAAAGTTATCATGTCTGTATCTTGTACTCTGTATCTTGTACTGTGAAGACAACAATAAGCATAGTATTGGGAAAAAGAAAAAGAAAAAAAAAAAAAAAGGAAAAGAAATTGGCCAGGCTTGGAATGGCTGAGAACCCTTCCTCCCTGTTTGGAAAAACCTGGTCCGCCACTGCCCTCTACTGGTAGTAGGGATAATCTCCTACTCACAGCCTCTCTAAGGATCTCGTGGAGGCGCCGGCACCAATTCGGAGTTCCATTTTTGCATCTTCATTTGAAGATGCTACCAGACTCAAAGCTTCGTCGAGCTGCTTGTGAAGATGCTAAAAATGCCACGAGTGTAGACAGAGGCAGAGCAAGGCTGGCGGCCACACACCGCAGGGCAGTCGCCCTTAGTCTCTGCAGTAAATTCAGCCAATACACCCGAGAAATAAGGCCCCATGGCACCTTCCGAAAGTCTCCTGTGTTCCACGTCCTCGTTCTCCTACTTCTCTCCCATCCTAACCCCTGTTTTGTTTCACTTTCGGATTTAGAACCTTTGCTTCTCATTTGGTGCTTATTAGCCGTGACCCCAGCTCCTTTGCCCCTTCCTCGTCTGCATTTCTCTTTGGGTTAAGATCAGTATGCTTTGCCCCAATTTGCAATGGTCACTATGGTGGACATTTGATGTCCAGTATGCCTTTGATCTTCTAGGAGCAACTACTGCTCCTGCAAGAAATTCCTTCTCCACCCTACATGGGGCCCATGCAGGAGAATGTCTGGCAGGCTTCTCTGGCTGTGGAAATGCGGAAAGGGTGGGCATCCAGCCCAAAATAAGACAGAGAGGGCACCAGCACCTAACCCCGGCCAGAGTAATGCCTGTTCTAGAATCTAGGCTGGATTTTTACTCTCAGATTAAAAATTCTCTATAATGGAAATTTTCCAATGCAGCAAGTGTCAGAAATCCCATTCTAGCCCTGGCTCTGTGTCCCTTATGCTAAGAGAATCTATTCTTTTTGGTGGTCAAGCAGGAAAGACACATCCCCAGTATGCAGCTCTGTGTCTATGGAAAACAAGCCCTGGCTGTACTTGGGCCAAGGGAGTTGTATGGAGGGAGCAGCAAAGAGTGAGGACAAAGAGGCAGGGAGAGGCCCTCGGTGCTGCCCGCCCAACACACCCAGGTTTTCTTGTGCTTCCACTGGCCAGAGCTCCTGAGCCTCCTCTCACTTCAAAGTAGAGGCACTGGATTTCTCTTGCTTGTTTCATTTATCTTGTCCTGGGGTCGTCTGCCACAGAAAGCACAAAACAGGGACCATATGGGTGTAGTGGTCTTCTCCTTTGGAGCTCAGGGCTCTCAGGCTGTTGAGAAGCCAATGAAAACCACTTGCGACCAAGGTGCTGGCCTTCAGCCTAAGCTCCAGGCCTCGCCAGCCAGGCTCAGTTCCATCCCACACAGCCCACTCCTCTGACAAAGCTCGCATAATTTGCATTAAAAATGTGACAACTTACATTTAATTTGAGACCAAATTTTAAAAGCCTCTACTACGGAAATTTTCAAGTGTCCAACAATAGAATGATAAATAGCAAAATACACTTCTTCTCACTACTGTAATAGCTTCAGATAGAAGACCCAGGATCTAGTCTAGAGGATCAGCTTTGATCCTCCCAGACAAGAATCCCGGGGAGGTGGTGCTGGTTGCTCATTCTCACAGCACATCTGGGGCCTCACAAGTTCCATTCGTACACAACAGTGAGCTCAGATGCTGTCTCCCCAGTCCACTTATCACACAGCATCCCACCCACCTCCATCCAATAGTCGCAGTGACCACTGATGACTGTCACCTATACCTCATCCTTCTAGAAGAGCTGCAAAATCTTTCCCTTCCTGAATGAAATTCTTCTTTGGCAGTAGGCATGACTTGGGGGCATTTCTATATAGATTTCGCACCTCTTACCCTGAAGTGCGTGGGTGCCTCGGTGGTCTGTTGCTGTGTAAGAGACAACCTTTAGCCTTAGGCAGCTTAAAATAGGAATAATCATTTGTTCTGCTCACTGATCTGCAAGGGAAGCAGGGCTAGGAAGCCAAACTCCTCTGCTGAATGTGGCAACAACAGGGGGAGCTCAAAGACTGGTGGAACCCAGAGGCTGAGAGAATTGCAGGCTGCTGATGTGATTGTTGGTCAGGACCTCGATGGGCTGCTACACCTACTCTGGCTTCTCTGCATGGTGTGGTTTCCTCACTGTGTGGCAGCCCTGTTCTAAGACAGAACAATGGGGAAAATCTTGGCATTTCTGTGACCTAGAACCAGAAGTCCCATAACCTCCCTTCCATTGTATCTATTGTTCTGAGCTGTCACAAAGATCCATTAGGTTCCAAAGGGGGGGTGTGTCACTTGATGGGTGACTATTAACATCACACTGCAAACAGATCATTTAGAATGGGATTTGTTGTGGCTTCTTTCCTTGCCGCAGGAAGAAAAATCCATTGAGGGGTAAGTGTTAAAACCACATACATCACAATTGATATATACTTCGTACTTTCATCATTTAAAAAGAAAATATCCTAACACTATAGCTATATTTTAATGCCAGTTCTTGCATTGGTAGGGTGAGTGGATATAGTGATATTATTAGTGATATATATTATTTCAAGATTTGTATAAAAATGTAACATGTTAGTTTAAAATATTTTTAATGCACTATTTGGGTACCGGGATAGAGCAATGAGCAAGACAGGCAATCCCCACCCTTAAGCAACTTGCTGGCTGGCAGAGAAGAGAGTCACTAAACACGAACTAGTAGAAAAGACAAGGACAACAAGTTGTGAGAAGAATGGGAAGCCAAGTAATGGAGAATCCATGTAGATGGTGTACTATTGGCTCTGGGGGCCTGGGACCATCTCCTTGAGGAGATGAGGTGGCACTAAGATACAGCACAGATAATGACAGAGTCAGCCATGGTCCCCAGTGGAACAAGAGTGCTCTTAGGAAGAAGAGGTAAGGAGCTTGGGGTGCTTTCAGGACAGGCAGTAGGGTATCTGACAGAAGGTGGGACAAGGGAGGTGATGCTAGTGAGGTAGGTAGGGGCTGACACCATCTTGTGGACTTACAGTTTATTCTATGGATGTACTGAGGGATTTCCTTTCTATAAAATCTTCTATAGAGATCAGGGATTGTGAGTATTTGGAAGGGAAAATTTCTTGTTTCTAAACTTGTGAGAGAAATCCAGCCAGCAGCCCCATCATGAAGTGCCTCCATTCTCCCACCAACAATGAAACTTCCATTCCCCTCATCCACTGAACTTTCTGCCTCCCTTCTAGTGACAACAGGTTGGGTCACTAGTCATCACTAGTGGGCATAATGACTTCAGTGTAAGCAGGGTTCCAACTCTCCCACACCATCTGCCATTCGTGTGGAGGATGAAGCAGTACATGACCAGGATGGAAGCAGAGAAAGCTATGAAGAAGTCAGGCAGCTTAGAGCAAGGGCAATCAGTGGGCACTGTGGGAAGGGCCTGGGCTCACACTTGGAATTATGTTTGCATCATCTTCTCCACCTGAGCTTAAGGCCTTGGAGGGATTTTCCCTTCTAGTCTTACTGCCCACAGAAGACCTATATACACATTAATCATTCTAAGAGGCTTCATGTGTCCAGAATGGTTAAAACAAACACTAACCAATCTCATTTTTGAAACTAAAGTAAAAAAAAAAAAATTGCGGTCAAAAGGGTGGAGAAATTGGCACTCTTGCCATGCTACAGAAAGGCATGTAAGTGTACTCTTTGCTGGAAGAACAACCTAGTAATACTTTATTAAGGACCTTAAAAGGTGTTAATGAAACTTTTATATCCAGTAATTCAACTTTTGAAAGACAAACCAAAGGAAAAACACCAAAGATGGAATTTATGAACACAGACATTCAATATAATGATAAGAACAATCTGAACAGAAAACCAGTAGCAATGATCAACCAAAGTTTAGTCGCCCATCCTAAACTTGGACACAAATGGTACA
>PVKN010028782.1:0-13043 GCA_004027915.1 Capromys pilorides
AAATTTTATTTATTTATTTATTTGTTTGCTTGTTGTGTGTGTTTGTTTCTTTATTTATTCATTTTGTGGCTGGCTCAGCCTGCCCTGGTGGTGGCGCTGGCGCAGCATGTGGTGCCGGGGATCGAACTGCAGTCCCCGCAGTTGCCTGAGCCCTCCTAAGCAGGCGCTTTAGACCACTGAACCATCTCGCCGGCCCCTGGTCACACTTTTGATTCCATGAACATCTAGTTTTCTGATTCTGTTTGTATACCTGGCCTTGGATTGATTTATTTATGTATAGGGGGTTGAATTCAGGACCCTATACATGCTAGACAAGTGCTTCACCACTGTCTCAGGTACTGTTTTTTCGTTGCTGAGACAAATACCCAACACTCAAAATGAAAGAAGAAAAGATTTATTTAGCTCACAATTACTGGAGGTTTCAGTCCATACTCTGCTGGCTCCAAGGCAGAGTGGCACGTGGCAGAGGGCAGCAGTTCATGGCAGTGGAAAACAGCAAGAGCAGAAGGGAAGAGTAATAGCAACCCTGGCAGCAGAGAGGAAATCTGTCTCCCTGTGTTACATTTAGGCTATCTGTCCCAGGCTGGGTATAGTATTCACACACATTATCCAGCAGCATTGACATCCATAATCCCATTGGATCATGAAGCTTTGGGGGGGCACCTACACATAACGTTCCACTCCTGAACCCCCAAAGACTCATGCGTATCCCTTTACGCAAAAAGCATTTTAGTCTACTTCCAAAGTTGCCAAACTCCTAACAGCTTCAGCATTGTTAAAAAGTTCAAGTTCCAAGTCTCTTCCAAGATCTAAAGCAAACTCTTAGCTGTGAGCCCCTGTACAAATGAAAAGTTAAACACTTCCAGTATTCAGTGGCACAAGATAAACATTACCATCCCAAAAGGTACAATGGGAATAGAAAGCACCAGGACCAACACAAGTCCAAAATCCAGCAGGGTGAACATTAAGTTCTACAGTTCCAGTGGAACATTGGAAGCGATCTATGGCAGATTATGAAGTCCATGTGGCTCTACCCTATGGCACTTCTGATAGTAGCCCCCATGGCTTCTCTTAGGCTGGCTTTGCTCCCTCCTTGCAGTTTGTATTAGATGTTTCATGTTCTGGCTTTTCCAAACTTCTGGGGTTTCCTCTAAATAGGCTTCTCACTCACAACCTTACCTACCACTTTTCGCAGGAGCATACTGCCTGGCCTCCCAGGCCTTCTTCTCAAATCTAGATGGGTGCCTTCTTAACCTCAGGATTACTGAGTTTTGCAATTGCCTAAAACCATTGCCACATGGATGATGCCAAGGTCTGCCAGCTGAAGCAGTAGCCAGGCTTCCTTCTCTTTGGCCATAGGAGTTGAGCGCCAATATCCCTAAGCACTCTGACCCTGGTTCTGAGGAATAAATTCTCCATGCCTGTGCCATCCTGGAACTGGATGTGGCCACCATGGCCATTCTGGAACATGGGGCTCTGTAGCTTTCCCACCCATGGGAAGTCTCTCACCTGTGCAATGCTGAGGCTGCAGAGTGGAGACCTGCTACCTCTTGTGATGCCCTTCAGTCTATTCTTTCCATTCTCTGCAATGGAGATCTTTTCACGTCTGTCTTTGCAGTCCATACCTTAAGTCCTGTAGTTCCATGTGGAACATTCAAAGCAATCTGTGGCAAATTGTGAGGTCCGTGTGGCAGGAGCTTCCTTTCTGGCCAAACTCACAATATTTTAAATCACCCTGATGGATGATTTTTTGCTCTTGATTCTCAACATAAAACTGTTTTAAGTCCCCCAACAATAGCCATGCCACTCCCTCAATATTCAACTGCTTTGAGATTTCCTTTGAAAGATTAATCAGTCCACCATGCTTACTCTCATTCTCAGGCACAGTCTCTGGACATGAGCAAAATGCAGACAAACTCCGCCAAGTCAAAACACAAATGATTTGAAGTCCGAAAACCAGTCAGTCGTTTTTCCCAGCAGAAACCTCCCAGTCTGATCTTTATAGGCAGTATGTCTATCAACTGTCTCATCTGAGCTCTGACCAGAATCTAGCATATATTACAGCCGAGGGAGCTGGGGGTTTTTCTTCAGTGGTAGACTGCTCGCCTAGCGAGCTGGAAGCTCTGGATTCGGTCCTCGGCAACAAAAACAAAAAATCTCCCCTAGAGCAGCTGAAGCTATTCTAGTGCTTCTCTTGTAGGTGACATCTCCATGCCTTTCTGCCTCTTCTTATAAGCCATTCCCAGAGGCTTGTAATCCACATGGTCGGGTTTATTTTTTAATAATTTATTTATTTATTTTTTATTTGTTTGCTTTGTTTGTTTGTTTGTTTCTTTATTTTATGGCTGGCTCAGCCTGCCCTGGTGGTGGGACTGGCACAGCACGTGGTGCCGGGGATCGAACTGCAGTCCCTGCAGTTGTCTGAGCTTTCCTAAGCAGGCGCTTTAGACCACTGAACCATTTTGCTGCCCCCCACATGGTCAGGTTTAGCCACGGCAATGACCCCACTTTTCTAGCACCAACAACCCCCCTTTGCTGTCTCAGTTACTGGTTTCTCATTGCTGGGACAAATACCTGACACCCAGAATGAAGGAAAGGTTTATTTAGGTCACAATTACTGGAGGTTTCAGTCCATACTCAACAGACCCCAAGGCAGACTGGCACATGGCAGAGGGCAGCAGTTCATGGCAGTGGAAAACAGCAAGAACAGAAGGGAGGAATGGTAGCAACAACGGCAACAGAGAGGAAACCTGTCTCCCTGTGTTGCAGTCAGGCTCTCTGTCCCAGGCTGGGTATAGTATTCACTCCCATTATCCCAACAGCACTCACATCCATTATCCCAGCGGATCATGAGGCTTTGAGGGGGCACCTAGACACAGACCATAACCACCACCAAGCTACATATCCAGTCCTTTTTGTCAGTGTCTCTCTAACTTGCCTAGGATAGTTCCCTCAGATACTCATGGGACCCTTCACGTGTGAGATGTTGCACTCGGTGTTGGGATTTGACAGGCGATGGATGGCCTCAGAGGCTCACCCTAGTGGCTTGAGGCCCTGAGCATTCCAGACCATATTTGGGGCAATTAAAATTTCTGCTTAATGGGGAATAAACTCATACTTTCTTTTAAATAACATTTATGTGTGAATATTTCCTGTATAACGTGCAGACACAACTTTTTCACGCTATAATAATTCACTTTAGAGAATGAAATGCCTCCATATATATGCTCAAAAATAAAGGAAAGGCACGAAAGAGTAATTATTTGAAGTAATACCAGTTTCCTATCATTTGGATATCTTCTTCCACTGCATGAACTGTACCATGCAAGTATGGTTCAGACCAAGAGATGCTGAACGGCATCTTTTGCTGTCTTAGGTTCCCAAGTCTTTTTCTCCTTGGATTCTAATTTGGAAAATCCACGGAACACCTTGTCTTGCCACACTCATGAGATAATCTGTGATTCAAAATGTGAGGAAATTATAGGAAAGACAGGAAGAGCCAGGGTCTCCTTAGTTAAAAGATTTTTTATTACTGAGATAAGAAAGAGCAAAAATACCAATAAAATCAAAGAGTGCTGAGCCTGACTTTTGAAAAAGACTATTTTGAGAAATTTACTGTTGTCATTCCAAGTTTTAGGAAAAAATTTTTGCCTGAAGCAAAATCCAAAAGAAGTCTCTTATTAGCAGGGATAAGCAGCTGGCTGCAGTGCAGCAAAAGATGCCTGCGGGGTGTAGCCGTGTAGCAGGGACTATGCAGGGTTTGCTTTGACCCTGCTAGCTGGTTCCCTGAGTGTGTTGGCCATGTAATGAGCAGTTTAGCCATCCCTTTGCGAGCTGCCGGAGCCTGAGAACTAGAAGAGGAATCCCCAGGGATTGGCTTTGAGCTCTTTTGGACCACAGCACTCAGGAACTGTGAAAGAACATAGAAGCTGAGTCAGACTCTGGATTTGAAGTTTGACCTTTGGCCTGCTTAATTCAAAGCTAAGCGTAGAATAATAGTCCAAGCATTGCCTCTTATTCATTCCTTTGTGTTCTTGTGTTCCCTCTCCAGAGCTTGTCCCCTTCCCCTTGTGATAATATTAAGGGACAGGAACCACCCTTTTTCAGGAATGAGAGGCTAACTTCCCTGGGGTTGGGAGTGTAACTCAGTGGTAGGCCCACTTGCTTGTGAAGCCCTGGGTTAGGTCTTCAGCACTGGGGGAAAAGTATATGTAGCCTTCCTATGGGACTCGGCAGATCCCCTGGCAGTACAAATGATCATGTTATGAGGCCTCTCCTACTGCAGCAGGGGTGTTTTGGCAATGTTTCCGTAGTCAACGCTATACTAGTACTAAAGTATTGATTTGGGGTGTGTGGTTCTAAGTCCGTTAACAACAGTGAGTGAAACTTCCATACATTTCAACATAAAATATCTTCTGCCTTAATTTGGTATATTTTGATTATCAATGGCTATTACAGACAGCTTCATATTGTTACCATAAGAGGGAAGGGTGCACTAGCCCTGAGTAAATTCTTGAGAAGTGGGGAGTGGGCAGGTCAGCCTTGGGGCTGGGAGTGCAGCCCAGCAGTAGAACCACTTGCCTGGCATGTGTGAAGCCCTGGGGTAGAGCCTTAGTACTTGAAAAAAGGTGCCTTTTCTCAACGTAATAATTATTTACAGTTTATTTGTGAAATAGAACTTTTGATTTTTTTAGCCAGGGTCTAATCAGAGTTTTACAGATTAAAGATTATGAATGTGTTTATGTGCCTGGTCCTCAGCCCTTTGTCTTACAGAGGCTTAATTCATTTTATGTTGCTATTTGTATAGTAAGGGTTTTTTGTGTGTGTTTATTTAAAGGACATGATGATATAGAGAAAACCATAGTGAAAAAATGAACCACTGAGGGGCCAGTGAGATGGTTCAGTGGTCTAACGCGCCTGCTTAGGAAAGCTTAGGCAACCACGGGGACCGGGTTCGATCCCCAGCACCACATGCTGCACCAGCCCCACCCCTAGGGCAGGCTGAGCCTGCAACAACAACAACAATAATAATAATGATAATAAAACAGACCACCAGAGTATGTTGGTTTGTTTGTGACAGGGTCTCTGTAGTTCAGGCTAGCTTTGAACTCACTGCACAGCCCGGACTGGCCTCTAACTCGCTGCAGTCCTTCTGCCGCAGCCTCTTGAGTGCTGGGATTGTGGGTGTGTGCCACCACACCTGGCTGCAGGATATGTTTGTAAAAGTTTTCTCTGATCATTGATGGACCTTGTAGCCTGCCTGAGGAACATCTTATGTAGAAGCACATCTTATTAAATACAGGTTTCTGGTTTTTTTTTTTTTTTAAATTTTATTTTATTTCTTTGTTTGCTTGTTGTGTTTGTTTGTTTATTTATTTATTTTGTGGCTGGCTCAGCCTGCCCTGGTGGTGGGGCTGGCGCAGCATGTGGTGCCGGAGATCGAACCGCAGTCCCTGCAGTTGCCTGAGCTTTCCTAAGCAGGCGCTTTAGACCGCTGAACCATCTCGCCGGCCCCTGGTTTTTTTTTTTTTTTTAAACAGGGTCTCACTTTGCACTTCAGGCTGCCGTTGAGCTCATTGTGTATCCCCGGTGGGCCTCAAACTCGGAGCAGTCCACCTGTTTCAGCTTCCCAAGGACTGAGACTACAGCTGTGCACCACCACTCCCACCTTGGCTATATTTTTTCCTAAATTTTGAATTCTAAATCCTGAGCTATGAATCTTAAGTTATTAGAGTGGGTAGCTTTCCATTGGATCAGTCACTGTCTCACATTTTACATTTGCCATAATGAGTTTTTGTATAGCTTTTTCAGTGCTCTTATTGAGGACTATTTGATATGTGTTTACATTTACAGCGTAATAAGTTTTGACGTATTCCACACCCATGAATCTATTAGCACAATCCAAGTAGTACACATAGCTTTCACTTCCAGAGTATCCCTCTGGGGTTCCATCTCTGCCGTCTTCCGTGTTTATAGACACAACTTACCTGCTTTTTTTCACTATAGAGTAGCTATCTCTTAGTGAGCTAGCATTTTATCAAGCAAATTAATATGTGTTCTTTATTTGGGTCTGGTTTTCACAGCAAAAGTATTTAGAGTAGTATCCATTTTGCTTATTCAGTGTGTAACTCCCATTTAAATTCCAAGGTGGGAAATAATTATTTTTTTAAGACTTTTGACAACTTATTGAGTGCGTGCGCGCGTGTGTGTGTGTTTAATGTATTTTAGTACAGGGTCTACAGGGTCTTACTACATAGATCGGACTCATAGTGATTCTCCTGTTTTCAGCCTCCCAAGAGCTGGGATTACAGGCGCACACCACCATACCCAGTCTCAATCACTGTCTCAGTGCACCCCTGCCATTGCACTCTGCCTAAGCAGGTGCTTTAGTCTGCTGAGCTAGTTGGCCCTTGAATGTGCTTTTGAAATAGTTTAAGTAATAGCCTTAGTGAAAAGCTTAAAAGATTGGTATACTCTACTGTCTTTGAATTCTAACTCTAGTAAATCATCAATGCTTAAGTAAAGTTCCTTGTGTGTTTCAGTTGAAAATTTTAGACTTCTAGCCAGTGTGTTACATTCGTTTGTTGACATAATGTTTTGAGATATTAGTTGTTGCCTTGTGTTTACTTTGAAAAGTTCTGTATGCCTACTGGTGAGGTCAGAGTTACTCATGATTTTTTTTTTTTTTTCTTTAACAGATTCTTTTTCAGAGTCCAGTTATGGGTGTGAGAGGGTTGCAGGGGTTTGTGAGAAGTACCTGCCCACATGTGTGTACAGTTGTCAACCTCAAAGAGATGGCTGAGCACCACCTCAACAGGCACCCACGCTGTACCCCAACCATTGTGGTGGATGCCATGTGCTGTCTCCGGTACTGGTACACTCCAGAATCTTGGATCTGTGGTGGCCAATGGCGAGAGTACTTTGCTGCTTTGCGAGATTTTGTTAAAACCTTTGAATCTGTCGGCATCAAGTTGATATTCTTCTTTGATGGTATGGTGGAGCAGAATAAGAGAGATGAGTGGATCAAACGAAGGCTTAAGAACAACAAGGAGATTTCCAAGATTTTTCATTTCATAAAGTCACGCAGGGAGCAGCCAGGCAGAAATATGTTCTTTATCCCCTCTGGGCTGGCCATATTCACACGATTTGCTCTGAAGGCAATGGGTCAGGAAACCTTGTGTTCATTACAGGAGGCAGACTACGAAGTGGCTTCCTATGGTCTGCAGCATAACTGCTTTGGGATTCTTGGGGAAGACACTGATTACTTAATTTATGATACTTGTCCCTACTTGTCTATTAGTGACCTCTGTCTGGAGAGTCTCACCACAGTCATGCTGTGTCGAGAGAAGCTTTGTGAGAGTCTGGGCCTCCATGTGGCTGACCTGCCTCTGTTGGCCTGTCTGCTTGGTAACGATATCATCCCCGAGGGCATGTTCGAAAGCTTTCGGTACAAATGCTTGGCTTCCTATACATCTTCAAAAGGGAGCTTTGACAAAAAGGGTAATATTATCTTAGCTGTGTCAGACTACATATCCAAAGTTCTTCATTTGCATCAAGGTGAGAAGAAATTAGAAGAGATGTTACCTTTGGGACCAAACAAAGCTCTTTTTTACAAAGGAGTGGCATCATATCTCTTGCCAGGAAAAAAATCTCCATGGTTCTCCCAAAAGCCCAAAGATGTAACAGTGTTGGACAAACAAGAAGTATCTTTGAGTTCAGAGCCTGAATCCAGCCAGGACGTCCTTGTGTGTGTAGATCCTGATTCCAAGGAGGAAGTTCCCATACATGTAGATCCTGAGCCGAAGGAGGAAGTTCCCGTGTGTGCAGGTCCTGAATGTAAGCAAGAAGTTCCCATGTGCACAGATGCTGACTCTAAGCAAGAGGTTCACATGTATGGGGATGCTGAGCCCAAGCAAGGACTCCCCATATGTGTACATCATGAAATAAGCCAGCAGTTACCTATGAGAACAGACCCTGAATTTAATCTAGACGCACCCACGTGTGTACACCCTGAAGTTACACAAGAAGATCCTGTGAATATGGGGACTGAAATGAAAGAGCAAGTAACCATGGTTTCAGATCCTGAAATCTTAAAGGTAGGTGGATGTGCCCACCCCAATCTAAGATGTCATCGTTGAAAATATATCAACTAGTGGATGTATTAGTGAAGATTTGCTACCTGTCACGGTTAAGGGGCTGCAGGGGCTACACAGTAAGAACCTCTTGAATCTGGGATAGTGCTCTGCATGCAAAAGCACATTACAGTATAACCCACATTTGGTATTATCACATGAGTGAAATGAGCAAAAGTGTATTCCCAGGAGAGAGAAAGCTCTGATTAAGGTACAGGGGAAAGTCCCTCAAAAAAGTAGATTGAGAGCCATACCTTTGTGGTGCCAACATTTGCTTTGCATAGGCAAAGACTTTGGTTATGGGAACCCTAAATACATGGCAGTTGGAATCTGTCTCCATGGAGCCCAAGTAAAACATCCAGACTGGAGTATGGGATTTGACAGGAGAAGAAAAATTAGAAGCAGTAGGTGCTAAAGATTGTGAAGGTTATTAAATGTTATACCAGGAGTTGGGAGTAACTGTGAGCATGTTACAGAACAAAGAGTTTTGATGGGGCTGGCAAGATAGCTCAGTGGTGTAAGTGCCTGCCTGGCAAGTGCAAGGTCCTGGGTTTGATCCCCAATACCACATGCCATGCTGACCCCAGGGTTCCAGTACTGTTGTGTAGGCCTCAGAATTATTCATGGTGGCACACACCTGTAATCCCAGCATTGGGGGGGCTGAGACAAGAAGATCACTGAGTCCAGGCTATGTAATGAGACTCTGTACCAAATAATTCCAAAAAAAACTTACAGAAAGTTTTGGTGGAAGGTCACAACTAGGTACCTGTTTCCATTAGCTTCTGCATTAGACACAGTGCTTGTCTTGGGTCCTTTGAGTCTCAGTAGTCCTGTAAGGTAGGTGTTAGCATGGTTTTTCCCCCATACATGGCCGATTACCCCTGAGTCACACCCCTACCCCTGTTATCCAGGCTTATAGATCAGGCACGTCTGCCTGAACATCCAGTGGCAGTGCAATGTCTCGGAACCAAACATGAGCTTGGCTAGACACTTTTTAGTTGTTCACAGTGTTGTGTCACTACATTTCATCTGGTAACACAAGCAACAGACCTAGGAATTCTTTCCCTTTTTTATAAGCAATATCCATGAGTCTTACAACCTTTATTAAATTAGTTACGAGTTTGTGCAGCATCCATTTCTACCAGCCTAGTTCAAATGATGATCACATACTAGACGTGTGTCACTAAACTCCCAGGCAGTTCCTAAGCCAAGCAAGTTGGCCGTTAAGCTTAACCACCACGTGTGATTCGTGCCCCTGATGTTCACAGCACACCCTGTGACTGCACTCTCCAGGGTGGTAATTGCCTTCTAGCTAGACTGTCAGTGCTGAGGGCAGAGCCTGGTCTTTTCTCAGTGGTGTATCCTCTGTGCCTAGCGTAGTATCTGCCTGCAGTGGCTCATTAAATATTTTCTCGAATGAATTACTTTTCTCCTACTTCTAACTTCTCTTAGTGACTTCTTCCTTTTTTGCTGCATATTGATCTTATTAACCTCTTGTCTACATCGTTAACAGATAGGGCTAACTTATTAATAAGCACAAATAACTATGGTAAGATCTAGAGCATGACACCCTTTTAATAGAGGTGCAAGTGAAAATGTGGAAGCATTTGTGTGATTACTTCAAAGGCATAGAAGAATTGGGCTGGCAACTGGAGGCAGGGTAAGGTGGACTCCAGGCAGAGCGGTGGGCAGGCAGGAGCTTTGTGAGTCATGGCATAGGGGTAGAGCTGGTGCTGACAGGAGCGAGAGAAGCCTGAAGAAGAGGTGCATGATAGCAAGGCAGAAGTGTGGAAAGCGGGCAGGGAGCCAGATCTGACTCAGCTTTTGCGTGCAGACTGGATATAGCTAGTTTAGTGTAGATCGTACAGAGATGGTTCTCGTTAGATACATGTGCAGTAGTGCTTAGTAGTCACCAGGTGCTCCTTCCATCATGAAGCTCTGTAAAGAGAAAGCTGACAGTTGCCTCTTCATGTGACAGCAAAGGTGTGTCAAGGCCAGTGATGACCAATAGTCATGGTGGCCGCACTCAACAGAGACAGGGTTTGAACGTGAGCCTGTTGTGCCATGTGGTTAACAAGATCATGTTTACCTGCTCTGCTAGTGTGGAAGTTCAGTGCACCTGGGAAGGTAAGATGGCATGGTCCAGTCTAGAAACATGAATGTGGATGGATTTGTGGAATCCACATGTTCCCCATCTTACCCATGGCTATAGGGAAGTAAGAGCTAACAGAGTTTAAGGGCTGCACAGTCCCTGAATCACCCAGGAGGAGACAGTGTTGGTTTGTCTTCCTGCACCCTATATGCTTTCCTTTGTCCTCATTTCACTCTGTCCTCCCTCCATTATGTCATCCAAGATGCCCTTGAACTCACTGGGTTGCCCATGTTTGCTTTGAACTAATGGTAATCCTCCTGCCTCAGTCTCTTGAGTGCTGGCATCATAGGCATGCATTGCCACGCCAGGCCTCTCTGTTTCTTGACTTTCCTTATCATTTGCATATGGCTCTGTACGTACTCTTTTTGGGTTGAGGTCTGTCCTAATGCTCTGCTGCTTGCTTCATGGGTCCCATTCCTGTTCACTGAGTTCCTCCAAAGGAGTTGGGCCTGACAGATTGGGTCATACCACAGAGGGCATCCTGTGAATTACAAAATTTTGGCCTTCAGTATTTTTTTTATAGATACTATTCTTCCCCCCGTCCCAATTGAATTTAGGACCTTGTGCTTGTGCTTGTCAGGCAAGCACTTATTCCACTGAGCTGTCTCCCCAGCCCAGCTTTCGTTATTTATGAAGGAAGCATTAGATATTTTGGTTAGATAGATATTTTATCAAACATTGGTTGTTTGGGGGCTGGGGAGATAACTCAGTAGCATAACTGCTTGCCTGGCAAACACAAGGACCTGAGTTCAATTCCCAGTTCCAAAAAAAAAAACACATTGCTTGTTTGTACTGCAGAGGATCATTTTAAAATGACTATTGCAAAAACCTAGTAAAAGACAAAGAGCTAATATTAGGAAAAATGTTAGTGGGAGAAATAGGGAGAAACAGACTCACGGTGTTTCAGAAGTAAAATTTCCAGTAAGGGGGACATGCTGTGAATGGAGTTTCTCTCTGAGCACCAGTGATATTAGCTGAGGGAAAAAGGAGGAAGCTAGCCGAGCCGCAGTGTAAGGCAGTAGGTAGATGGCATTTTGACAGGTCCATGCAGTGAGGTACAGACCTCAAGTTCTTTACTAGCAGGAGACAAGCACTGGGGATTTTTTTTTTTTTTTTTTTTTTTGTACCAGGGATAGAACTCAGGACCTGTCTCCCCAGCCTGGGAATTGTTCTTTTATATCTCACAGGACCCTTGGTAAAAGAGCACGTGTAATAGAGACATAAGAAACCACCAAGAAAGGAGAATAAGAAAAGAATGAGCCCAGGAAGGAAGGCAGCTTTCAAGAACAGCAGTGGCCTTGGAGTGTGCGTGCTGTGGATACAGAGACCGGAGTGGCAGGCGTGGGTTAGACAAGCGGTTGGGTTGGCAGCAGCCGTGGTGACAGTAGACAGATGCTGCAGCCCAGTGGAGGGTAGAGGCCACTCACATGGTTTGAGGAGCTGACAGGAATGAGCCTCAGAAGGTTCTCTTAAGACCTTTCTGGGCAGATAGGCAGGTGCTGTGCAATGTGGCAGCTCATAGTCATTACTCGTATTTACTGAACTTAACTGTGTCCTTAGCGGCAGTTTTAACGTTTCTTAAGTTCCTCCTACAGCTCTTTCTGAAAAACTTCGACAATGCAGTTCTGTAGTCTTGTGTCCTAGGCAGCTAGAATTCCAGCCTGTAGGGATGAATGAGCAGAGTTATCCCAGACGCCTTGTGTGGAAAGGCCGCAGCGCAGAGCAGTGACCACAGCTGTACCTCTGTGGGGCTCATTTGTGGCCTGAACTCTGTGTGGTCCAGGCTGGCCTCAAACTCAGGGTGATTTTCCTGTATCAGCCTCCCAAGTGCTGGGATTTCCGGAGTGTGCCCTCCCTCCCAGCCACACCTCCGTGTTCTCTGGAAAGCATTTTGGAAAAATGAAATTAGAGAGCAAATGATAAGGTTTACATAATGCTTGATAAAGTACACTAACTCTGCCTTAGAGTTTTTAGTTTAGGTAGATACGATTTTTCCAAGTATAATGCAATGTATGTGTGACATTGAAGGGTAGAAACAAAAGCACTCAGCTCATGCTAACTTAATTGATGAATTAAAAATCATAATTCTGGAGAACTTAGCTGAACACTGTTTCCAGAAGTGAATGTTAGTAAGTACCTCAAATTCTGTAAGTGTTAAAGATTTGTTGGTGCATCTTGGTGTGAAATTTGTCAACTCCTTTGAAATAAAAGGAATCAGAAGTGGAAGAAGGAATGGAAACAACCTGGAAGCATTTCTGCCCTAAAGGGACATACACAGTTGAGCATCTCAAATAGCCTGTATGGAAAGGACCAGAGGTGTTGGTCACTTGTGATCACTGTCACCTGGTCAGAGCACCAAGCCAGGACTGTCTGGGTCTGCAGTGCATCCTGACTTTTGATCCCTCCCTTTCTCACTTAAAACTGAGCTGACTGCTAGGAAAGCAAGTACAGGTCTCCCTTGGTTTGAAGACATTCTAGCAGTGCAGTAGGCATCGTGCTGTGCGCTGCCCTGAAGAGGGCCAGACATCCGGGCGGTCTGTAATGGTTTTCCACTGCGAACTGAGTGAAACTCCAAGTCTCCTGTTGCGTGCTTTTCAAGCACTGACTTCCTTCACCCTCAGGCAGCCCCGTGAGTTGGCATTTTTCACTGACCCCATGGTTTACATGGGGAAAGTGGGGTGGAGATACTGGCTGAGGTCTACAGTAAAGAGTCCACTTAACAAAGACTCCTTAAGCATACATGAGTGAAACTTTGAGTC
>PVKN010028783.1:0-13162 GCA_004027915.1 Capromys pilorides
CTGAGCACAAAGAGACTTTTTAAAGGGCTGTTACTCTCTGCTCCGGTGAGTTGGTTGTTCTGCCGCCATGAACTGGATGCCCTCTGCCCTGTTCCACTCAGCCTTGGGCCAGCCGAATATGGACTGAAACCTCCAGCAACTGTGAGCTAAATAAATCTTTCTTTCCTTCATTTTGAGTGTTGGGTATTTGTCCCAGCAACGAGTAAAAAGTAACTAAGACATATACCTCTAGAGTGGTTTCTTTGTCTATCTTTCTAGCAATATTATAATCCTATAGTTTTATAATAAGTCCTGATACTAAATAGTATAAAATATAAACGAATTTTGAACTAAAATATTATTTTAATTGAGTGAAAGCAAAACTATAACATCAGATGTATGAAATGTTTAGAAATAATTTTATTACCATAAATACACATATTAGAAAAGAACAGAATGGGAGATACAGCTTCATAGAAAAACACTTTGCCTAAAATATGCAAGATCCTATTTGATGTGTCTGTCTCTCTCTCTTTCTGTCTCTGTCTACCTCTCTCCTTCTGTCTTTATCTCTGTCTCCATCTCTGTCTCTCTCTAATACTCTCTCACTCTTTTTGTCTCTCTGTCTCTTAAAGTAAGAGAAATAAAAGAAGGAACATTCTAAGTAGAGCCAGGTGTGGCGATGTCTGTGATCTAGGTGACAAGGGCAAAAGCCTCAGAAAGATGCAGATGACCTCAGACGCAAGCCACCTTGATCTTTGTCAGCACAGATTGCACAGGTGGCACCTTGTGGGGATGAATGAATTTCAAAAGGATTCAACTCTTGAAGAACCGAGTGTTGCTTTAAAATAGCCCCGTTTTACTCTGCCCACACGCTGGGGTGCAGGGCACGGCTTCATCCGTGTGTGCAGAGGGCGGTGCCGACCTTAGCACTCGCTTATCTCTCGGGATTTGCCCTTCCCATAGATTGTGGTTTCTCCCTAGTGCTTTGCCTTTTTGACCAGGCTCAGCTATGCATTTTAAACAATTTTAAGATACAGCTATCATTCCTAGGCATCATATCCTGGGAATGCTTCTCTCAACAACAGATGTATCACACTGCAGGAAACAGAAGTGGCCTCAATAACTTTCGGTCTTTGCATTGAGCTGCATTCTCAGCCCTTCGAAAAACTATTCTTTTAAAAAAATTCTGAGACAAACGTCTTACTAAATTGGTACGTTGTTTGAGGTGGGCTTCAACTGTGATCCCTCTACCTTGGACTCCCAGAGCGCCGGGATCAGAGAACTGTGCCACTATGCCTGGCTTTGTGCTTTTCGTTTTTTTCTGCTGACAAATATTTCATAAAGAAGGCTTTTTGAATCACTGGAAAAACATTAAAATATAATGGCATATGAGGCAAACAAAGTCCCTGCCTTCACAAAGCATCTATATTTGAGTTCTTCTCTGTCATTTTTTGGGTGTGCTTTTCTTAGCAGTCACACTTTCCAGAAAGTCCTTTCTCTGGAGAAAGTGGAGTTACAGGCACTAATAGTGTGACATAACCTTAAATCTGTCCTCAGTGTTTTCCAATATGTAGACCACATTTTTGTGCCTTCAGGATCGACACAAAGCCAAAACAAAGGATGATACTTTGCCAGTACATCCTTCCACACACATCTGGTTTGAATAAATTAAGGACCACTCCTCTTACATGGTCCATTTTCCAAGTGGAGGAATTTGTTTTCTTAGAAACTGCCACACTGCAGTTCTAGTCCCACTATTCTAGTCCTGGGGGCTGTTTAACACACCAGCCAATTAGTTTTTGCCTGTGGAAATATCTCAAGCAAGAATTATAATTCAGAGATTACTTTTTAAAAGTTTTTCTTTGGTACTTTTATCCAAGTATGCTGCTGCTGTTCTAGCAGTTGATGGGTTTTCACCACTACTGGCTGGGGCCACTTACAAATTATGACCAGCAGTCAGAGTTCCTCAGAGGGGGTCAAAGGACTTGGCTCTCCCCACCTGTCACATCAGAAGTTGTCTGTGGTTTTGTGGGATGTTGCTGTTTCTCCAGAGCCACTGCTTCAAGGCCATTTGCCTTCCCCACCCCCACATCTAATCACTGGAAATACAGAGCCCCCTTGTAGTTGCTGTCTAGAAAAGAGCTGGGCAAGGACAGGTCAGAGTGCTGGAGTGCAGCCCGGGGTGGGCGTGGAGAAGGCGCACCAGCCTTATGCAGAAGCTCTGGGCTTTGTCTCAGTATTTTCCTTCGTGGGTTATCAGGCTCATGAACTCCACAATTTTGTTACCTTAGGCTCCCCATGTCTGTGAATGAGCCTGGAACTATCTTTTGACCTCTCTAAGCCCTTACCAAGTGGTGATTCAATACATCTCAAGCCCCTGGAACTCTTCCTCATCGCTGAGAATCGAAGTAAAGCAGACAATATTCTAAATATATTCCGGGGATTTTCCTTCTTTCCTTCATTCAGCTTTTGAGATTAGGTCTCACTACGTAGCCCAGCCTGACCTCAAACTTACAGCAATCCTCCTGCCACAGGCCCCTGAATGCTTGGATTACAAGGGTGCTCCACCATACCTAGTTTACTTCCCTACTATAATTAAAATGACTGGTTCAATGGATACTGTAGAGTAATAAAAAATTATTTTCTCTTCATAGTTCACATATACTTGAAGATGGCAGAGACTAAGCAGTCTTTGTTATGACAGATAATGAGAAGAATTTGAGTACAGAGACAGAAACAAAGCTCCCAGCTCCCTTTGCCAGATTTATTATCCATGAGATGATGAACTCTAGGCCAGCAGGTATGATGCACTGCTCAACATCGTCTGGCTAGAGCATGACATTAGTCTTGGTACACAATATCATTTGGATTATTAAACTGAAAGAAAGCACCTTTATTATATCCTTTCTAAATGTAGCTCTTCTGAGATCTTTATTGGGCCTAATTTCTGTTTTCAGTTCTAGGAAGCAACTGACCACGAGATTCTGTAGGTAGCCACTGTGGAGCCCTTGTTCCCACCACAGGGGTCGGCTGTCCCTGACTCTCTTGACATTGAGCCAGATGAAGCAGGGGTGTGTCTGCGACATAACTCCAGTTACTGTTGAGGCAAGACCTCACTAGGCAGGCTTGGGATGCTATCTCTGTTATTAGCATCCCTGGGCTTTTCAAAGGAGATTGCCATCACTTTCTGTAACTTAGATGGAAATGGGTCCTTTGTGGCACTTTTAATGGAAAGCCTGTTGGAAGTGTTCCTCAGATGCAAATGAAAGGGATTGCCTGAGGGCAGTCTCTTTAACATTAGACTAGGACAGTCCTGTGTCTGTGGTGAATTACTGATAAAGATGGCTGCACCTAGGATTTCTCAGCATGGTGCACACAGTCCACAACTGGCATAAAGGGGAGGAGTCTATGACTCTTCTTTTTGGATTAGGGCTGCTCATCTGATCTGCTTTGAGCAGTAGAATGAGACATGCGATGCTGTTTGACTTAGGGGCTTAGTCTTTGCAGGCCTTGTACTTTTATTTTTATCCTCTGGTGCTGTGTGAAAAGCCTGGTTTATGCTACTGGAGAGGCCATGCACAATGAGAGAGGGAGGTGAGGAAAGTGTATGTGTGTGTGTATGTGTAAATGTGTGTATACATGCATATGTGCATGCACATACACACACACACGCATGCACACACACACACCCATATATCAAGTGATGAGATGAGTTTTTATGTGGCTAAGAAATTATGTACCTCAGTTAATAGACATCACTGTCTTAGTCACTTTCTTGTGACTAGGGCACAATATCTGATCCCCACAAATTAAGGGAGGACAAATTTATTTTGGTTTAGGGTTTCAGTCCATTGTCATCTTGCTCCAGGACAGAAATAGCATGGCAGAGGGCTCTGGAGGAAAAGCTAATCACATCATGGAGGACAGGAAGCAGAGGGAGGGGAGGTGGCAGGAAGATGTGCCCTGGGAGGTCAGGTCTCCAGTGACCCACCTGTTCCGGTCACACTCCAATTCTCAACAGCACATTCAGCACATCCCTAATAGCGCCCCCTTGAGGCAATCACACAAGGCTTTGGGGGCCATCTTGGTCTACACCAGCATTTGTGCTATCTCCTGCTTTTCATTTACTATAATCAGTCTTAAGATTCTTGCATCATCTAGCAGCAACTGTATTGATTTCTCATGGTTCTTTGCTGTTTTTAAGGAATATTTTTTTTCATGATTGCTAACCACAAAGTCTGTATCCTAAATCTGAGATCTTGTCCTTACGTTAGCTTAACATACTATAAATACTTTCAGTGGAATTTTTATTTTCCTGGGCATGTGCTTGAATCTGTTTTATGGATTCCATTTCTTTCTTATGCTGAGCATTCATGGTTTCCTTAATTTTTTTTTTTTAAGCTCCTCTGCTTTCTTGTCTTTATCTGCTCTTGAATCACTAATCACAGTTTTCATTATGAAACACTATCTCTGCAGTTATCTGAGGAAATTATTTCTGATTTGATTTTTTTCCTAGAACCTCATTGAATTATTTGCTTGTTACCACTTCAGAGAGGCCAGGTGGATGTTATTCAGATTGACCTACCTCATTGTTCCCTTGGTTTGCCTTTGATAAAAATGAATATCTGGGGTGGTCGCATCTTGTTTAAGTGTCTTCTCATCTTTCTTTCTTTCTTTTTTTTTGCAGTTTAATTCCTAGTGTGATATTTTAAACCATAACAAATATCAACACCAGTTATGAAATTAAGAAAGGCGAGATGCCAATGGGAGGCTGAGTTGGTAAGCAAGGGAGTTAAGGGGTCCCCGGGTAAAATTTTAGTGCCCGCTGATGAACTGACTGGCTTTGCTTGTAGAGTGCCTAAGATTGAGGTGGGGTTACTACATGTGGATGTGGGGACTCTCAGGTATAGAATGTAGACTTCTGCTTGGTTCTCCATGTCAGCCCCTTGCCTGTTATTATAATCTGGCTCACGGGAAGACCCAGTCTTGTTTTTATCAGTGTGTTTTCTTGAGGATTCAAGAAAACACCTTTGAACTGCCTTTGAACTGCCTGGTATTCCCAGCACTATTTCAGTTGCCTGCATCTGTGGATGGAGGACTTTGTCCTCTTTTCTGTCTAAGCACCCTCTTTTCTCCTTGTTACCTGGCTCTGCCTGCCTGGACTACCACCTGCTGTTTGCTAACATCCCCAGCACCGTATTCCATCTGTTTTCTTCATATCCTTAGAGTTCCTGGAACTTGACTTTTCATACCTCCAGTTTCTGCGAGTCCTTATTGAATCTGCTCATTCTGCGTTAGTCCCAGATAAATCTATGGTCAAGCCATAGAATCTAACTCTTCCACACAATGGCCTTTGCATATCTGACGACAATTTTTTAGTTTCCTGCAATCATTTCTTTAGGCTAAATCTTTCTGACTTCCACATGCTGAAGGTCACCAATTTATGGATATAGTTCCACTTATCAATATTCTTTTTAAAAGTGATTCACAAGTTTCAACAAAGAATATTGTAGGGGTATAATTTCCTATAAGGGCATTATATTTTATTGTTTATGCCCATATCTGTCTTTTGAGTTTGCTTCATTTATTTTGTTTTTTTCAAATAAGGTCTCACTATGTAGTTCAGATTGGTCCTAAATACACAATGCAGCCTAGGCTAACCTTCAACTTATGTCAACCATCCTGTTTCAGGCTCTGAGTGCTGGAATTATAGGTATGTACCATTTGGATTATTCTATTTTATTTTTGTGGTTCTGGTGATTGAACCTATGGCATTGTGCATGCTAGGCAAACTTTCTATGACTGAACTACATCCCCAGTCACTTTTCTTTCTCTCTCTCTCTCTCTTTTTTTTTTTTTTTTTTTGTGAGACTGGAGTTCAAACTTATGACCTTGCATTTGCCAAGCAGGCACTTGTGCCACGGAGCTATTTCCCAGCTCCACCATTTTTCCTTTGATTCAGGATCTTACTAAGTTTTCTAGGCAGACCTCCGAACTTTCAGCCCTCCTGCCTCAGTCTTCCTAGTAGCTGAACATGCTCTGGACTATTTGGGTCTTAAAGGTCCCTGAAAAACTCAAGTATTGAAGGTTGGTTTTCCCGCTAATGGTGCTATTAGTTAGAGAAAATCGGGCCATTTTGGGAGGTCCTACAAGGGACTATGGGGTCTTCTGTTCCTCTCCTTTTGCTTCCTGGTTGCCATAAAGTAAGCAGCTTTGCTCCACTGGATTATTCTATTTTATTTGCTCCGGCCATGGTGTTCAGCCTGGACAGGGCCAGAGACAGGGCGGAGCAACTGGAGACAGAAACCTTGAGCAAGAGTAAGTCTGTTTTTAGAAGTTGTTTTTCCTAGTTATTTTGTCATGGAAAACATACACATATACACATTCCTAGCTCAGCCCTCTCCTTTTTTTCCTGTCTTTCTCAGAACTGTGTGTCATCAGCATTCTCCTCTCAGTTATCCCTCTTGGATACTCAGCATAGGGAATTGGTATCAAATAAATCAACACATGATAGGGACTTAGAAAATGCCCACTGCATGCAACACACTATTTAAATGCTAAATGATAGTATTTTTGTTATTTACCAGAAAAGTCTTAGCAAATCGTTTATCTTCCCACACCCTTGGAAGTAACGACAATGTACACGCTACCTTTTTCATAGGCTATTGTAAGGTTCAAATGATAATGTGTGTCTCAGACACTCTTCTCTCATTGCTGGGACAAATACTGGACACCCAAAATAAAGGAAGGAAAGGTTTACTTAGCTCACAGTTACTGGAGGTTTCAGTCCATACTCGGCTGGCTCCAAGGCAGAGCGGCACAGGGCAGAGAGCAGCAGTTCATGGTGGTGACAAAGAGCAAGAGAACCAACGGAGGAGTAGTAGCAACAACGGCAACAGAGAGAGGAAGTCTCTTAGCTTGCCTTCAGGCTGTCTGCCCCAGGCTCGGGGAGGTACACCCGCAATCTCACCACCACTCACACTCATAATCCCAGAAGCCCCCCACCCACCCCATGACTGCAAGAGACTTGGGGGGGGGGGCACCTATGCACAAACCCTAACAACATGTCACTGTGTTTTGGTACTTTGAAGGTACCATACACAGAGAAGTTGTGGTAGCTGAGATTTCATTTGACATTGTTAATTTTATCTTTCATCTTTTTGTTTTTGTGAAACAGGATCCTACTAAACTGTACAGAATGATCCTCCTGATTTAGCCTCCTTGGCCTCATCACTATTAAGTTTACAGAAGGTTATGTTTAACAAAGAGAAGGTAACTTGGGCAGGGGTGGGATCACTAGGGACTTCCAGAAGGAAGCGAAGCACAAGTACAGGTTTGGCGGATGCTGCAGTTTGACAGGCAAACGTTCAAAAAAGATGAAATCGAGCCTGACAGGTAGCCTGACTGCTCGGAGAAAGGAAAACGGGAGGGTGTGCAAGTGAGGGTGCACGCGTCTACAGTTTTGACTCTGCAACACTGGGTCCCTGGCTCAGGTTTTCCCGGGCTGCAATCCAGGTTCGCCTGGGCCTGGAGAAACCGACTCTCTTTCGGGGCCGGGCCGAGCATCAAGGCCCCTCTTCCACAGGGCTTCCCTGGTCTCTCCTGGCCCTCCCACAGGAGGAATAAATGGCCTCTTTTTAGGGCCTTTCCATGAAAGTGCTTCTTTCACTCCCGGCCTAGGGGGACCCAGTTTCTCTTATTTTGTGTCTCCTGAATTTACTCTACGGTCCGCCACCGAACCGGCGCGCGATCCGCCACCGAACCGGCGCGCGAAGGAGGACTAGTGAGTGAAAGCACTTTGGAGGAACAACTTTTAAAAGTTGAGAGGGCATTTAAGGCCAGGCTTGGCCGGGAGAAGGCCGCGCAAACGCGCATTAGCAGTCATTATTCCAGGCGCCTCTGCAAGCCAAGCGCGCCCAGCCGCGCCCGGAACCTGGGAGGTGGGGGCGGGGCTGAGTTCCGCAAATCCCACGGGACCCCCGGCCCGAGGGCTGCCAGGGGCGCGGGGGCGGGGCCGGGCGCGGGGGCGGGGCCGGGCACGGGGCTTCCCGCGGCGGGCGGGCGCGCGCCGGGCGGGGGCGGGGCTTCCGTCGCGAGGGGGCGGGCCCGCGTGCGGAGCTCTCCGACGGCCTCAGCCGGGGAATTTCAATTTGAAACCGAGCGGAGGGAGGGAAGGAGGAGGAGGCGGGCGCGGTGGGCCAGCGGCCGGGACGGACTGGAGCGGGACGTGTCCCACGGGCTGGCGAGCGAGCTGCAGAGGGGTTGCGGCGGCGGCGGCGGCGGCGGCGGCGGCGGCGGGGTAAGGAAGGCGGCGTGGGGGGCGGCCTGGCCTCTGAGGTGCCACAGGCGCGGCTCTGGGCTCCTCGGGCTGCACGGCGCGGGGCACGGCAGGAAGCGGCGGCGGGGCGGCCTCTCGCGGGCGGCGTGGGGTCCGTGGCCCCTTCGCGCTTCCCTCGTCCTCGCTGGCCGTGTCCCGCTTCCTTCCCCGCGGGGCGTGGGGGATGAGGGGCCACCGAGCCCCGAGTGGGCCCCGAGTCTGGCTCCATCCCGGGGCGCCGAGGCCAGGCTCCTGGGAAGCGGCAGGAGCGACACGCCAGCCCCACGCGCGCCCGTCGCCCCCGTGTGCGCGCTGCCGAGGGCTCGCGCATCGGTGCCTGGATCGGCAGATCCCGGGCGCGGGCGGCTTCGCAAACCGAGCTTCGTGGCCCCCGCACCGGGGCCCAGGGTGGGGACCATTTCAGGGGCGGTGCAAGAGGGGATAGCGGATCGGTAGGAGTAGAGAGTGCGTCGCGCGACTCTGTCCCCAGCGGGGGCCTCGTGGCCTCCACAGCCCGCTCTTCTGAGGTGGGGGGCAGGCACCCTGCTCTCCCCAGACGCAGCCCCCTGCAGGTCGAGCTTGTTTTGGTGAAGCGCTTAGAACCTGAGATTTTGGGCGAGAAGTCGCAGTGTGCAGCCTTCCCTCCAGTCTGAGGTCACCCTGCAGTAAACGTCCCTGTCACCAGAAAAGCTGCCCTCTTTTTTAAGAGACTGGGTTGGAGGAAGGGGAAGTGGATTTATTTTTTTCCTAAATCACATGTTTCCGCAGGTTTTTGGATTTGCATGTGAAATGCTGTGTGTGTCTGCCAAGTGTCTTGTTCCTCTTGTTTCTGTCATTTATGCTTTTTAAAAACACGACTTTTCAGTTTTCCTTAACTTTTTATTTTCTCCAGCTCCCTCTTTGTATTTACCTATTTTTTAGTATTCTTTCATCGCAGTTGTCATGTCTGTATTTTTTATTATCTATAGCAGTGTATTAAAAATTAACACTTTGGTCGGTGTTCTGTCATTTCCCCTTGGGTTTAGCACCTGTAGGAAACTTGAACCTATTTTTTGGCTGTGGGGGATGGGATTTAGAATGCTCAATCTTGGAACAGGTTTTAGTGAGGCCAGCAGCCATTAACCCTACACAGTTTCTGTTTGCAGAGGCTTTTCAGAGAAACCAACAGATTGTTGTCATAGCCATTGGTGGGACTACATCGCATAGTTTTGCATATCAGTGCTTCTTGAACTGAGGTAAGGGCCAGTCCAGGCCATCTGCCAGGTTGCAGGTTTGACAGTACTTTAACCGAGCTCTGCACTGTCACCTATCAGAGCTGCAGTGATTTTTTCACAATTCTCTTTGAGAGCCACTGTCCAGAATTACCAATGTTATCAGCCATTTCACCAATATTTATTGGTAAAATTTCTCTTGGCAATCTGTAATTTACTGCTGAAAGATCTGTTCGTAGAAGGTTATTGGAGAACTCTAATGGCTTAAAATAATGGTGAATTTAGGGCTAATTTAATCCTGTTCATCTTCCTCACTCACTCCTTGGGCAGAATTCCCACTAAGGTCAGTAGTGGGCTTGTGTGCAGACTGGTTGCTGAAAACGAGAGGCTGCTCATTAAAAGTAATAGAGGGTAGCTTTTTTCCTTCTAAAACATTCCTCCTCAAAAAAAAAAAAAAGTGGACCCAGTCATAACTTATCTCAAGTAGTATGGTAGTAAGAGCTCTGTGTGCAAGAAAATGTGTGAATTGAACCCCTAGACTACAGAAGTCCAACTTGGATAAGGTTTGTTGAAAAAGATTAAAAGTGACCAAACATTTACTTACTATTAATCATTTTAGTAGAATTTTGGTAAGATATTTGCACTTTTGTATAAAAATTTAAACTGCTATGGACTGCTTGCAGCAATTTACACATATGTGTTTAAAATGAGTCCACTCAGAAAGAAGCAAAGTCAGATATTCAGAAGAGGCACCTGAAGGGAGACCAACCAAAAATTAAGGAGACACGGAAGGTGTTGGTGCATTTGGAGACCTAGTGTTAGTGCAGTTCGCTCTTCTCCACATACCTGAGGAATTGTTGACAGGGCCATGATTACAGTTGTGATAATCCGGGGTGTTCTGAATTAGCTGTGTCCTCATCTGAGTTGGTGAGCTTTTTATGTCTTTTACTTTTTAACTTCACATTCTTGTGGTTTACCCTTTCCAAATTACCAGTTCTAAAGAACTGAGTTTAAAAAACCTAACCAGTGACCAGAATGTAAAAATAGATATTTAAAAATCAGGACCATGTCCATGTGTTCTACCCAACCACTTGCTTTCAACTAAAAATACCTGCAAAGATGACAAAGCAGTCTTCAACCAAAATATTTATTGGTGAAATTACTCTGTAATTAGTAATATTGTATAGTTATGTTTAACATCAGGTTCTGCCCTGAATCACTACCCTTGTATTACTTTGGTTAGTGACCTACAAAAGTTGTTTTGCCATTTTTACTTAAGAAAGTGGGGTTTATATAGCAGAATAAGTGTCTTGAAGGTTTGATTTTTTTGTTTCTGCAGGAAAATATGGGCTCCCCCCCCCCCACTTTTTTGAATGAATCTGGTTAGAAGCTGGGAGTGAACTTTCAAAAGTATAAATTTCTTTCTTTCTTTTTTTTTTTTTTTAATAAGGCAGTATACAGTTTATGGGGATCGATACCATGGAAAGTCACGTTTTGTGTTTCTGAAGTCTCTGATGTTTACTTGGAGAAAACAAAGAAAATATGCTTCCCTCCTCCACCCAGTCTGCATTTAAAAACATGTCCAGGAATCTTTTTTTTTTCCCTCCAGATTCAGAATTACTGTACCTAACCACCGGGTACTCTTACAGATTGAAAAGCCCCAAGTAAATGTTTTTGCTGGCTTGAGCAGTTAGCAAACACTTGCCAAACCCTAATTTACTGCTCTTTTATAGAATCTTGGACTCTCAGGACTGAGCTGTTGGGAGTCAGCAAATCCACTCTTAGCCCTTTTCCCCACCTCTCAGACACAGACATTCCCAGCCGCTTTGGAAGACCTGAGTAAATAGAACATTTGTGTGTGATTCCCCCATGGATTCTAGACAGAGCATCCTTTGGGAATGCCACGTTTTGGTATAAAGCAGCAACTTGATATTCATAAGATTTCTATCATTCCTCTGTCTGGGCAGTGCTGTAGACGAAAATCTAAAATGGAGTCAGTGCCTGTTGTTATTAAATATAAAGGAACAGTCTCCAAGTTAGCTGTCAGAGTGTAGGTATTTAGAAGTTATAAACGAGCGCCAGAAAAGAAAGAAATCATCTTTAGTATCATCTAGGTTGATGAGTGGTTATAACTAATTTTTTCTTTTTGGCATGATTTTCTATAAAGTACATATGTCTGTGTCCTATGATAAAGGAACTATTACATATGTAGGTATTTACTAGGTGGAGTACTTGTGCATCATTTGAACTTAATAAATATTTGAAGAATTGATTCATTGAACCTTTATATCTGAAATC
Organism: Capromys pilorides; assembly: GCA_004027915.1. NCBI lineage: Eukaryota > Metazoa > Chordata > Mammalia > Rodentia > Capromyidae > Capromys > Capromys pilorides. The sequence continues at coordinate 11,809 of PVKN010028783.1, forward strand.
TTTCCAAGATGAACCTTTATTTATTGAGGTACTTTTAGTAAAGATTCTTTGCAAGTTGGAGCGAGCTTGCTTGCTTGCTTGCTTTCTTTCTTTCTTTCTTTCTTTCTTTCTTTCTTTCTTTCTTTCGTTCTTTCTTTCTTTCTTTCTTTCAGACAGCCTGTATAGTTCAGGCTGGCCTTGAGTTCACTATGTAGCTTGGGCTAGCCTTGAACTCTCAGTAGTTCTCCTTCTGCTTCCCTGGTGCTGGGATTATAGGCATGTGCCACCATGCCCAGCAAGTTGGAGCTTTGTAGGAACTGTGTTTGGTTCATTAGAAATGTCATGTAGACAATATAGAGGGTGTAGTTTATTTTGACTGATAGATATTGTTATCTTGTTCTGTAGGCATCTCAGATGTGTGGTTCTTAGAGCTGGAAGGGTAGATAACCTATATATTATTTCCATTGTTTTGGGGATAGTATATATGTCAATGAGAATATCAGAGGTTATCTCAGTTTTTTGTTCTAAAGTAGTATATCTGACTCTTATATTGAAGAAGTCGTGTGGCTTAGAAGTGTCTTCAAACTGCTGCTCCTGCCCTCCATTGAAATTAAGCTGATTTTTAAAAATGTATTTAGTACAGGGTCTAAAGGGTCTCACTACACAGATTGGACTCATAGTGATCCTCCTGATTTCAGCCTCCCAAGCACTGGGATTACAGGTGTGCATCACCAAGCCCAGTCTTAATTGAAGTCTCAGCGCACCTTGGGTTGGGGCTGGCACAGCAGTCCAGGGATCAAATCCCTGGCCCCTGCATCTGCCTAAGCAGGCAATTTAATCCGCTGAGCTATCTGGTCATCCCACAGTTTGTTTTTTGAGACTCTTGTCTTGTTTTATTTTGTAGCCTGGCTTTAAATTCACTACAAAGCCTAGACTGGCCTTGGACTTGTAGCCATCCTGTCTTAGCAGTCCTGCCACATCAATCCCTCCATGCCTAGCTGAGCTGATTTCACATTTCTAGTTACTTTATTGATTTTTTTTTTTTAAATACATAGATCTCTCTCATTGCTGATTTTCTTGTCTTAGTGTATTTGAGCCATATGGAGTCAACTGGAGAATAAGCACTATCTTTTCTGTAAACCAAAAGCTTTACTTCAGATAGCCAAGAGAAAATTTTGTGTGGTAACTAAGTTCAGCGTCACAAGGATGGTTTGGTTCTTTCTAGGTTAAGAACCAGAAGGTATGGATTGGGTCCAGAAATGGTTCTTTTGGATTTTACTGCCTAAGGCAGGTAGGAAAGTTCATGCTATATAACCTCAGCCTTTCGTGTTCTGATTTGTAAGCTAGTTTGTTCTTGCTTTGTTCTATCACCTCA
>PVKN010028784.1:0-13157 GCA_004027915.1 Capromys pilorides
TAAATTATAACAGACTAATGTACATTTTTCTAAACTATTTATTTTCAGAAAATCATCAAAGGTGAAAAATGTAATGTTTGTTTTACATCATTATGCATGATTCCAACCGTGCCAGACTGACTCTATCACCATTCACATTGATTGGAATACCCGGGTCTGAAGACACACCTGTGTGATTCTCCCTCCTATTTTGTTCCATGTCCTTGCTACTATGCTGACAGATTGTGGGGCTCCTCTATCTCCTGGAAGAATCCATCCACCTCCTTTATTGCCATGGTCCAGTGTACAAGTATCATACCCCAAATGTTGTGAATCTTCTGGTTTAATCTCAAAGAGATCAGCTTCAGTGCTTTTCTGGTCCCAATGCTCTTCACCTTCACAGGGGTGCAGTCTTCGGGGCCCATACTCATGGCCCTCGACCACTATGTGGCCATCTGTTATCCTTGGTACTGTGCCACCATCCTCACCAATTCTGCCATCACCAAGGCTGGGTTCCTGACCTTCTTTAGATGTATGAAGCTCAATCAGCCCCCTTTACTTTCCTCTCAGAATACCTGACCTACTACAAAGGCAATATAACTTTCCACACCTACTATAACCCCATGCTTGTGGCCAAGCTGTTCTGTCACAATGTCAAAGTCAATGTTATCTGTGGTCTGATGGTTGCCTCTTGATTGGCGGCTTTGACATCCTGTACATTACCATCTCCTCCACCATGATCCTGCCAGCAGTGCTCAGCCTCTCATCTACAGAGGCCTGGCAGAAAATATTCAGCACTGCCCACATCTGTGTCATCAGCATCACCAACCTTCTCCGCTTTTTGCACTCACTGACTTGGGCGTCATACAATCCCACACAGCACTCAGATTTTTGTGGCCAACTTATCCTTGCTTTTGCAACTCACCCTGGATTCTATTATTTATGGTGTAAAAATAAAACAAATACAGGAAGAGATAATTAAATTTTTCCTTTAAAAAAGTCACTGAAGAAAAAGATAAAAGTAAATCTTAATGTGATGAAGGAAAAGCATTTCCATAGTTAAAAGACCTCTGAACCAGACAGTGTAAGTACAATGTCACAATGCCTAGACATTTTCTTCTCAATGTTTTAATGGATGATTTCTGTGTTTTTACATGAACTTATATATAAATTGAAAAATATGAAGAACTCACAAACCAATATAATTAAATCCTATAAAACTGTTGACAAATGCCTTATTATTTGTCAGTTATTAGATTGGTAGTTTGAAAGTAGTATACTACACAAGATAAAATTTCTATTGTTAAAGAATTTCCTTAAGACTAGATAAAATTAAGAATAAATCATGATAGATAATCAAAATCACTAATACTAGGACTGTCCAGATAGCTCAGCAGACTAAAGTGCCTGCTTAGGCAGGCATGAGACCAAGATTCGATCCCTGGCATGCCCTGCTGCCCCTGCTCCTGGGATGCACTGAGATGGTAATTGAGAGTGGGCATGGTGGTACATGCCTATAGCCTCAGTGCTTGGGAGGCTGAAACCAGGAGGATCACTATGAGTCTGCTCTGTGTAATGAGACCCTATAGATCCTGTACTAAATACATTTTAAAAAATCACTAATAGTTACATTAGAAACATGTTCTACAACTTTAGAAAAAGATGTCTTAGATTTTTGTTAAACTACAAAATGTATTATCCATGAATAATGAATATTCAATTCTACCCATTGGTTTAAACATACTACAAAGATATGTGAGTAAAGGTATTCCTTCTTTAATGATCTGTTTTCTGACTGTTTGGATTTATGATCTGGTGCTCAGACTTCAGACCTATCTTTTGTATAGCTCTGTACATGTTGTTTACAGATCATCAATATCCTTTTTCTACAGGACTTTATTTATATAGTACTATAATTTTGCTTATTGTACTACACAGTACCATACTGTAGTTTCATGTTGTTATATATTGCAGTACCATCTGTAAGAGATAAATAAATAAAAGCAATGTCCTCCAGTTGGATTTCCTAGGAGTATTTCTTTGCTCTGAATATCATAATGCACATACTATGCGAAACTCCTCACATAGGCAATGATTCATTTAATAACCTAGTCGCAGGTGTGTAACTTGGTCACTAGACAAGAAACATCTGGCCAGATATTCTTAACAGATTGCAGCACAGCCTTTTAAAACATAGGGTACTGCTACTTGCAGTCTCCAGATGTTAGATTCATGTTGAGGAAAAGTCAAACAATTAAGAAGGTAAACATATTGCTTATTTTGGTACATTTATAGGAAAGCTATTTGAATTATACTTAATTATGCAATCATCAAACCCTAAGATTTCAGAAGTGTAGGGGAGTTAAGAAGAGAATGGTGGGTACCTTCCATGTCACCCTAAGGAGTTATTCAGGAGAATATAATAGCAGGGTAGAAAATAAGGGTTGGTGTCATTTGAATCAGACAAGTGAGAAGTAAGTGAGAATCTGATCCATGTGTAACAGGCACACCAATTGTTTGTATGAAAATACAAAGGTGGATGCTACATTATGGAAAGAAACACTTAAAGATAACAATATTGAGCCAGGGACATGAAACCTTTCTACTCCTCCAGTCTCTAAAAGTTCCCCTAGTTAACACAGTTGTAAATCGTGTGTGTGTGTGTGTGTGTGTGCGCGCGAATGCATGTATTCTCTGATGATTTCTCCTTATTTAACACACGATAGGATCCTAAGAAGGCACTGGAATCCTCCTGATTACTGCTATTTATATCATTTTCCATGCCAAAACATTAGTATTATTTTATTTTTATATTCACTTCTTCTCCAAGATATTTCATACAGTTCCAGTTATATTATCTTCCTTTTATAACTTTGAATCAAATCACACATTTTTAATGGATTAATGCTGAGAAGAGAATCTCAGTAGTGGGTCTGAGGGGATGGTCAGAAGAGACTGATGGTGAAAGGTGGGCACTATAGAATTCCTGATCCAGAAATACAGCCACAGGAGAATTAAATATTTTCTTTCAAGAAGACATTACTTCTAAATCTTGAGAGTAATGGCCCTGTAGGGCATCAGCTGGCAGTGGGTATACTACTGCAGCAGATATATAAACTTTCCTTTGTAGGATGATAAACAGAATGAAGTTAGGAGGGGAGATAGTGTAGTAATCTAATCCTAAACAGGACCTCAGGTCAAGGCTAAGACAGGGGATGCTGTCCTGCAGTGAGGCACTGGAAACCAGGAGCAGAAAGTCTGAGACATAGAGACAAACACCCTCCAGGTTAGGCTGGAGCTGTGATAAACAGTATCTTCAGGCTATGTAGCAAAAGCTTAGGTAGGTGTTGTGTGAATGCTTTTGGTAGGCACCGTGTCTCCTGCTTTGCTTCTTCCTAGTTTCAGTTTTCCCAGAAGCATAGATCAAGTATAATGCTTTAGATTTATCCAGGACTTTTAGCCTCAGTGTTATAGAAATTTTAATAAAAATGTTGAAAAGGTCCTGGGAAATACAAGTGTCTTTGCTCTGCCTGTCTTATTTGGAGCTCACTTAGCTAAAAGGCTCCCAAGTAGAGGTGCCTCTTAAGTATAACTTGTTACACACTCATCTAACAGCAAAGAAGAAAACAATTTAAGAGGAAGAGAAGTCCTTTCTGCTGCCTCAGAGACCTGGTTTCTGATTCCATAAAGAAAGCATTGCTGATGTCCCTGAGGCCTTTGCTTCACAGCCTTATTCAAGAACAGTTGTCCTTACTTTGATGCTGTTCTCCCCGTGACTACACAGGAGGTCACATGGAGTAACCAACTAGTCTCATCTGGGGTCACCAACCAAAGGGTTTGTTTGGGTAGTTCAGTGGCAGAGCATTTGCACAGGCCCTGGGTTCAGTCCCCAGAATCATAAGTACAAGTAAATAAAGTAATATTCTCTCTAGAATGCAAATCAGTATCGCTTCATGTCTTAAATATATTATTTTCATTATTAACTTAATCTAAACATCCTTGCATGCTATTATCTGCTTAAATATCATTTTGTTGGAATATCCCTTATGGCATGTTACCTATGTTGTGTTTATATATTTTATTGGCATTTGTATTTTCAAATGGGTTGATGATTTGCTTTCCCTCAGAATCTGAAAGCACCAAAAGGGACGACCCCTCAAATGACAGCAAGTTCCACCCCTCCTCTTTCTTCCTGCTGGGGGTTCCAGGCCTTGAAAAGATGCATGCTTGGATTAGGTTTGCTATTTTCTCTGTGTATTTGATTGCTCTTGTGGGAAAACATCACTATCTTGTTTGTTATCAAGACAGAGCAAAGTCTTCATCAGCTCATGTTTTAACTTTTGGCTATATTGGGCTCCATTGATCTGGGCTTATCCACTTCTACTATGCCCAAAATGCTAGGCATATGTTGGTTTAATTTAAGGGAGATTGGTTTTGGGGGTTGCATAACTCAGATGTTCTTCATTTACATGTTCACTGTAATGGAGACTGTTGTGCTGGTTGCCATGACCTTGGATCACTTCGTTGCCATCTGCAACCCCTTGCAGTACAGTCTAATTCTCACTAATAGAACTACTGGTCTCATCCTTGTGGTGGTGTTTGGAGTCAATTTCCTTGTTGTCATCCCTCTGGTGTTTCTAATCTTGAGGCTTCCTTTCTGTGGACGCCATATAATCCCACACACTTATTGCGAGCACATGGGAATTGCCCGGCTGGCCTGTGCCAGCATCAAAGGGAATATGATATTTGGACTAATTCTTATATCGATGGTGCTGATCAGTGTGGTTCTAACTGTCATGTCCTATGTGAGAATACTCTGAGCTGTCTTCTGCCTGCCTTCTCAAGAGGCCAGACTCAAGGCATTGAATACCTGTGGCTCCCACATCAGCATCATTCTAGTCTTCTTCGCACCAGCGCTTTTCTCCTTCATGACCCACAGGTTTGGCAGAAATGTCCCTATGTGCATTCACATTCTCCTTGCCAATCTGTATGTTGTTGTTCCTCCTGCCCTGAATCCTGTCATCTATGGGGTGAGAAATAAACAAATTTGGGAGTGGGTTTTCAGTATCTTTGGGAAAACAAATTGACATAAACCAACTCAGAAATATACATTGCAATCCAAGTTCAGAATCTGGTAATAGAAAAGACTTTGACTTTAGACTTATACATTTATAATTCTCCTACACTTAATGCAGAATATATCATAAGATTAATGTCCAATAACTGGAAGTTTTCAGAAGCTCTAATTTAAAGTATTTCATTAGGACTACTCTTCTGTGTAATGTCAGTGGAACAGGTAAGGACTCTGTGGAATGAAATGTTGCTTTTCTTTTGCAAGTAGTTAACTCTTGACTACATTATCATATATATTCCTCTATATCAAGGACAATAGGATTTAAGTACATTACAATAGATTCTTTTCTTTCTTTCTTCTTCTTTTTTTTTTTTTGAAGAGAGAAAATTTTTTGGCTCATTGTTATGTGCTCTTCCCCAAAAATGGAACACAAGACATAAAAGGATTCAGGGAAGCTCTGTGTGAGGTGCTAGACATGCAACGAGCCCTTTTAGATGTGTGCTGTTTCTAATGTAATTTTAGTTACTACTATACTCTCTCTCAAGTAAATGATTGGTTTAATAAATAAAAATGGTACTAAATGAGAGTAATAGTCCTCAACCTTTGAAAACAGCCAGACCAAAATATGGGGGACTGCTGACAATACAGAATAGATCTTTATGTACTTAGTCAATAAATCCTAGAGCTCCATTTTTTACAGATCCTATGACTATGGATAATTTGTGAATTTGCTATTCATTATATTATATAGTATGTGGGATTTTTACAATTTTATTATTCTTAATAAAACAACAGTGAAATAGTTTCAAAACACATTAGTATAACAGCCACAACAATTAACACAATGCATATTATTGTCTTCATAGTAAGTAGTTGATCACAGTACAAGATGCAGACATAAATTTTCTAAACACTGTTGGCACAAATATTTCTTATCATTGAGTTAAGAGAAAGTAATTGTATGCATAGTACAATATTCCATAATAGTAGTGGGTTATTAGCAGAACTGGCATTGTTGGAAGCTGTTGACTTGAGTCTTTTACAGGTCAGCATGATTATCTGGCTTAACTTTTACACTTGATGTTAGCCAAAAGGCCGAGGAGCGATATCTCTGGCTTTACTTTTTATGCCTTGTGGTTAAACTTTTCTGCTGGAGGGTTAAGGCCAAGATGAAGCAAAACTTATGTAACAGAACAGGTAACATTTGTGTCTAGGAAGGTGAGTTAAATCCCCTCAGTATTTATCTTGAACCCATGTACAGCATTTTGTAGAACTTTTATCAGTGTCAGCCATCTGGATGGGTCACAGTCATTGATTGACCAGTTTGCTCTCCATGAAAGCCTGAGAGAATGTTTTCTTGCTAGGTGACTCTCCTTAGGCACACTATACCTCGTCGATCCCTTTCTTCCATGCCCCATAAACATATAACCGCCTTGAACTGAAAATTTGAGACAACAATGAGTTATAGAATATTATCATACAGGTTCCCTTATGTCCTGAGACCTCATTGACCTTGAAGCACTAGGGCCAAAACATTGGCTATCCTTGTAGCCCCTCTTTTTCTCTAATTTTTTGGTCTGCAAACCTAAGTTGTTAACTCACCAGAAGAGAAACTTAGTAACACTATTACTCTATAACATAGATACTTGAGCTTAATGTCACTGTATTTCTGAATATCAAATGCCTCAGACATAACATGGAAATGGTATTTTCCACCAATCATTGATATTATAATAAATCTCCATAGAATGTGATTAGACAAAACACTTTTACATTTTTACATAGCAATTTAGAAATCTAACTATATACAAAATTGTAACAGGTCAATTCCATGACATTTTTCCTTGTCTCTCATTCACTTTCCTTACCCTTTCAGGTTTTTAAAAAACAAGCATTTACCTGAGAGTATAGCAATAATTGAGGTGACATTACAAGCAGCACACATCTAAAACACAAGAATGACAGGCATTCCAAGCATGGTATGACTATTATATGTTGCTATACTCAGTGTCTAAACCTGTTGGAAATTCGTAGGACCATTGTCTAATTCACACTGTGTATATAAGTGCATGGTCTTGTCCCTGATGTGTTTTCTAACTTTTCTGCTTGCAGTCTCTTCATTGTTTAATCCTTAAATACTTGATCTCCATTTAGCTATGTTATGCCTTTCCATTTTTATTTCTTCTTTTGAGTGCTTACACAGGGGAGACTATAAGATGTTTACACATGTACTTCTGGTTTATTTCACTTATGAGTATAACTTCAAGACACACCCACTTATACATGAAGGCTTTGAGTTTATCATTCTTTATAGCTGAGTAATATTCCACTGTGTAAAAATTCTACATCTTTTTGAACCATTCTGCAGCTGGCAGGCATTTTTATTGTTTGCAATATTTGGTTATCAAAAATTGTGCTGGTATAAACATAGAAGCACAAGATCACTATGATATGAAGATTTCAGTTTTTCTGGGAAAATTCCCTGTACAGGAATAGCTCTATTGAATGGGATTTCCGGTACTAGTTTTTTATTAATTTATTTATTTTTGTTGTTTATTTATTTTTATTACTTTTCATAAGAAATAACAATATGATAGTTTAAAAATACATTAGTAGTACATTCGCAATAATTGGTACATTGCATATTGTTGTCCTCATAGTAGTTATACAGAGCACAGGGTGTAGACAGGATAAATTTTCTAATCAATATTGGTAAGGAAAGAAAAAATTTCTTCTCTTTGAACTAAGAGGAAGTAGTTGTATACATAGTTCAGTGTTCCATAATTGCAATAGGTTACCGGTGAAACTTGCAATGTTGGAGGCTGTTGGTTTAAGCCTCTTACAGCTCATCATACTAATCTAGCTCTGCATTTTATGCTTCATAATTAAGCTTTTCTGATGGGTAATCAAGGGCAAGTTAAAGCATGACCTGTTTAATAAAACATTCATTTTTGTATCTTTCTAGGTAAAATCCCCTCAGGATTAACTTTGAAACCATGTACAGTGCTTTGTAGAACTGTTGTCAGTGTCAGCCATCAGGATGAGTCACAGCCATTGTTTGACCAATTTGCTCTCTGTGAAAGGCTGAGAGAATGTTTTTTCTCTAGCTGACTCTCCTTAGACACACTATCCTTCATTTATCCCTTTCCTCTGAGGTCCCCTCATCTCCTTGAACAGAAAATTTGGGACACCACTAAGTTACAGGATGTTACAACACAGGTTCTCTTATATTCTGAGTCCTCACTGATCTTGAAGGGCTAAAGACAAAATGTTGGATAGCCTCATAGCCCTTCTTTTTCTCCAATTTTTGGTCTATTTACTTACATTCTCAACCCTCCAGCAGAGAAGCTTCTTGATACTATTACTCTATAACATAAGTAATTGAGATTAACATCACTGTCTTTCTGAATATCAAACATTTTAGACTTAGCTTGAAATTGATATTTTCCAATAATTATTGATATTCTAATAAATCTCTATAAATGTGATAAAAGCAGTTACACATTTTTACACAGATATTTATAAATCCAAGGATGTACAAAACTGTAGCCTGTCAAACCTATGGCATTTTGCCTAGTCTCTTACTCTCAATTAATACCTTTTTTTTGTTAACCATTTACTTGAGAGAGAGTACAGCTATAAATAGGTTTACACTGGAAGCAGTACACATCTAAAAGTCCAGAATAACAAGCATTCCAGGCTTAGTTTTAGTGTTGTAGGTTGCAATCATAAGTGTGAAAAACTTTTTGAAGGTTCTTAGGACCAATATTTAATTCATCTTGTGTACATAAGTGCATGGTTCTGCTCCTGCTCTGTTTCCTCTCTTTTCTGCTTCCAGTCACTTCGTTGTTTAATCCATAAGTATTTGATTTCCATTCAGCTGTGTTATGACTTTCCATTTTTATTTCGTCTTTAGAGTTCTTACACTAGGGAGACTATACGATATTTACACATGTAGGTCTGGTTTATTTCACTTATGAGTATATGTTCAATATGCATCCATTTATATATGAAGTCTTTAAGTTCATCATTCTCTATAGCAGAGTAATATTCCATTGTATAAAAATACATCTTTTTCAACCATTCTTCAAATGATAGGCAGTTTGGTTGTTTCCAAGATTTGGCTATTACAAATTGGGCTGCTATAAGAATAGGTGCACAGATACCGCTATGGTACGATGTTTTCAATTCATCTGGGAAGATTCCCAGCAGGGGGATAGCTGCATTGAATGGGATTTCCAGTTCTAGTTTTTGAAGGAGTCTCCACACTGCTTTCCATAATGGTTGCACCAATCTGCATTCCCACCATCAGTGGAGAAGAGTTCCTTTTTCCCCACAGCCTCTCCAACGTTTGTTGTTGGTTGATTTCTTTATGATAGCCATTCTTTCTGGAGTAAGATGTTATCTAAGTGTTGTTTTAATTTGCATTTCACAGATGGCAAGCGATGTGGAGCATTTCTTCATGTACTTATAGGCTTGCTGAATTTCTTTCTCTGAGAAGTTTGTGTTCATCTCAGATGCCCGTTTCTGGATTGGGTCTTTGAATCTTGGGACCCTAATGATTTTTAGTTCTTTATAAATTCTAGATAGAAGATATTTGTCTGCATACTTATTAGTTAAAATCATTTCAAAATTTGTGTGTTGTCTTTTCACTGTATTGGTAATTTCTTTTGACGTGAGAAAACTTCTTAGCCAGAGGAGGTCCCATTTGTTGATGCTTTCAAGTGTTAAATGTGCATTTTGATTTTTGTCCATGAGCTTTTTGCCTACCCCGATGTCTTCAAGGTTTTCTCCCACCTTCTCTTCCAGGAGATTTAATGTTTCTCTTTGGATATTTAGATGTTTAATCCATTTTGACTTTAGTTTAGTGCATGGTGACAGACTTGGGTCAAGTTTTAGTGTCAAGTTTTAGTTTTCAACATGTAGAGAGCCAGTTTTTCAAGCACCATTTGTTAAAGAGGCTATCTTTCTTCCAGTAAGTCTGTTTGGCCCCTTTATCAAATAAAACGTAGCTGAGAGTGTTTGTATTTGCTTCTGCATCTTCTAATCTATTCCACTGATCCTCAGGTCTATTATTTTTTTTGCCAATACCATGCTGATTTTATTACTGTAGCTTTGTAGTATAACTTTAGGTCAGGAATTGTAATGCCTTCTGCCTTAACTTTGTTGCCAACAATTGTCTTTGCAATTCTGGATTTTTTTTTTTGGTTCCAAATAAACTTCAGGAATGATTTCTCCAGGTCTGTGAGGTATGTTGATGGTATTTTGATAGGAATTGTATTAAATCTGTATAACAATTTAGGGAGTATGCCTACTTCACAATGTTGGTTCTTCCTATCCAGGAGCAGGGAATATCAATCCATTTACTCTTTTCAGAGTACTGTAGTTTTCATTGAAAAGCTCTTTTACTTCCTCAGTTAGGTTAATTCCTAAGTATTTCATTTTCTTTGGCGCTATCATAAAAGGCACTGTTTCTCTAATTTCTCTCTCAGTGTGTTTGTTATCCATGTAGAGGAATGCTATTGACTTTTGTTTGTTGACTTTGTAATCTGCTATGCTACTGACCTTGTGTATTAATTCCAGTATCTTCTTGGAGGAGTTTTTTGGATCTTTGAAGTAGTTTATCATGTCATCTTCAAATAGTGATAGTTTTACTTCTTCTTCACCTATTCTTATTCTTTTTATTTCTCTTTCTTGACTAATGGCTGTACCTAATGATTCCAGAACTATATTGAATAGGAGTTGTGATCAAGGACATCCTTGTCTTGAATCAGATTTGACAGTAAAAAACTTCGGTTTTTCCCCATTTAGAATTTTGTAGCTATTGGATTGTCATAGATGGCTTTTATCAGGTTGAGGTAGAGGCTCTCTATTCCAATTTTCTGTAGGACTTTGACATGAATGAGTGTTGGGCTTTGTCAAAGGCCTTTTCTGCATCAATTGAGAAGATCATGTGATTTTTGGCTTTGGCTCTATTGATATAGTGTATTGCATTCATAGATTTGTGTATATTGAACCATCCTTACATCCCTGTGATGAATCCTACCTGGTCATGGTATATAATCATCTTGATGATTTGTTGCATTCTAGTGGTGAGGATTTTATTGAGGACTTCTGTATCAATGTTCATGAGAGAAATTCACCTGTATTTTTCTTTTTTTATTTGTATCTCTCTCTGGTTTTGGTATCAGTGTACTACTTGCCTCTAGGAATGATTTTGGAAGGATTGCTTCATTTTTTATTTCACTGAAGAATTTGAGGAGTATTGGGATTATGTCTTCTGTAAATTTCTTGTAGAATTCAGCGGTGAATCCATCAGGTCCTGGGGTTTTCTTCATTGGTAGGCTTTTTATTGCATTTTGTATCTCATTGGCTCTCATTGGGTTATTGCCAGTTCTTATATCTTCTTGATTCAGTTTTTGTATTTGTGCTTTTCTAGGAATCTGTCCATTTCTTCTGTGTCTTCAATTCTATGAGAGTAAAGATTCTCAAAGTAGCTATTTATGATTCTCTGAATCTTTGCTGGGTATGTTATAATTTCACCTTTTCATTCCTTATTGCTTGAATTTGAGCCCTTTCTTTCCTCTTTTTGATGAGGGTAGCAAGAGGCTTATCAATTTTATTTAATCTTTCAAAGAACCAGCTTTTTGATTCATTAATTCTTTGTATTTTTTTTTAGTCTCAATTGATTTAATTTCTGCTCTAAGCTTTATAATTTCCTCCCATCTTTGGGCTTTGCATTTTGTTTGTTCTTCTGTTTCTAGTCCGTTTAAGTGTTCCATGAGAGTATTTATTTGTTCCAATTCTGTTTTCTTAACGTGTGTGCTCAGAGCTATAAATTTCCCTCTAAGAATTGCTTTCATTGCATCCCATAATTTCCTGTAGGTCACATTTGTATTTTCATTAAATTCTAGATATTGTTTAATCTCTTGTTTAATTTCATCTGTAACCCACTGGTTACTGAGAAGAGAGTTGTTTAATTTACATGTATTTCTGGAGTTCTTATGGTTTCTTTGGCCATTTATTTCCAATTTCATTGTACTGTGGTCAGATAATATGCATTCAGTAATTTCTGTATTCTTACATATACTTACTCATTACCTGTGAACTAATATGTGGCCTATTTTAGAAAATGTCCCTTGTGCAGCTGAAAAAATGTGTTTTCTGAAGAGGTTGGGTGGAACACTCTGTGTATGTCCACTAAGTTCAGTTGTTCCAAGTTCTGTTTTAGTTCTGCTACTTCTTTGCTAATTTTTTGTCTGCTTGACCTATCTTTTTTGGATAGGGTGGTGTTAAGGTCTCCTGTTAAGATTGTTGTATTGAATATTAGACTTTTTCATGTCCATTAAGGTTTGTCTTATATAACTTGCTGCTCCCATGTTGGGTGCATACATATTTGTGAGTGTTATTTCTTCCTCTTGAATCTTTCCCCTAACCATATGGCCTTCTTTGTTTCATTTGTTCAATCTTCGTTTGAAGTTTAGACTGTCTGCAAACAGGATTGCTACCCCTGCTCTCTTTTGAGGTGCTGGAGCATGTAGTACTGTTTTCTACCCTTTAACTTTTAGCCTATGAGTTTCTTTATGAGTTAAGTGTATTTCTTGTATATAGCATATTGTTGGGTTTTGCTTCCTTATCCACTCTGCCAATCTACTTCTTTTAATTCGAGAATTGAGTCCATTAGCATTGATGGCTATAATTGAAATGTATTGACTTATGATTGACATGACTTTTATTTACTACTGTTCACCACTTTTTCTCCTGTGTTTTATTGGTCCGTCTATTTGGTGGGATCTTTCTGTTCTCATTTGCTGAGTTCAGGTCATTTTGATTCCTCTCTAAAATGTTCTTAGTATATTGTGTAGTGTCAGCTTTGACATCATGAAAGTCTTTAGTTGTTCCCTGTCATGAAAGTATTTCACTTCTCCCTCATACTTGAGAGTTTTGCCAGATATAGCAGTCTGGGCTGAAATTTGTTTTCTTGGATGACTTGAAGCACTCTGCCCCATGCTCTTCTTGTCTTCATGGTTTGTGAGGAGAAATATTCCATTATTCTGATGGATTTTCCTTTAAATGTGATCTGTTTCTTTTCTCTAGCAGCTTT
>PVKN010028785.1:0-13154 GCA_004027915.1 Capromys pilorides
AATATAGATGATAGGAAGTTTTGGCAATATCCACTGAGAATTTTAAAATATTCTATTTTAAGGTTTTCTACTACCAATCAAAAGTTTCCACAAAGATTTATAGTTTTAGGAGGTTTATTGCAGAATTTTTCTAGTAGCCAATAACTGGAAATAATCCAAGAGCCTACTTATATGGGATGGTGAAATAAATAACAGTACATCTGCGCATAACAACAACAGGCAAAAGAAAATTATGGTTCTTTAAGACTATTTAGGGCCAGAGAGATAACTTAGTGGACTAAGTGCCTGCTTAGGCAAACACAAGGACTTGGATTCAATCCCCAGCACCACATGTGGCTCCTGCCCCACCCTCAGGCACACTGAGCTGGCCACCAAGTTTAGGTGGGCATGGTGGCCCATGCCTAAGAGCCCAGTGCTGGGGAGGCTGAAAAAAAGGAGAATCACTGAGTCCAAGCTGCATAGTGAGAAACTGTACCAAATACATTTTTTTAAAAAAGAATATATAGTAAAATATTTATAATATGACAGTAAGTAAAAAAGAAAGCTCAAGTGAAAATCGTATTTAGATTATTATTAAAATCATATAAAACTAGGTCAGTGTGCATGAAAATCCTGCAAGGTTATTTATCAATATTTATGTATGGCGAAATTTTGGGTGGTTTTTGTTTTCTTGTATTTTCTGCAATGAGCATATTCTACCAGACACCAGTAAATCACTACTTTGAATTGTAACAAACAGATTTTATGCTTTGTTTAGCTCTCACAAGCCATTGTTAGTCCATTCAGTTAAATGATGGAATAATTCTCTGAAGAAAAAAAAATCATGCAACCTGGTTGGTTGGCACTTTGTAGACAAAAGAATTGGCTAATTTCCCATTCTTGTAATTTTTCAGCTAGCTGGTTTGGCATCACATAAATATAGCCAGAATTGGAACATTTGAAACTGAAAAGGCTTTAATGCCAAAAATCTCTTAGACTCAATTTGAAAAAAAAGATGAAGACCGAGTATTTTTACTATAGCTTTTCTCATATATAAAAATGAATTAACAAAGCAAATCACACAGCACCAGCAGCTATATTTTGAGCATTTTTAACTGTAAGTGTAATCCTTACCCC
Organism: Capromys pilorides; assembly: GCA_004027915.1. NCBI lineage: Eukaryota > Metazoa > Chordata > Mammalia > Rodentia > Capromyidae > Capromys > Capromys pilorides. The sequence goes on from PVKN010028785.1 coordinate 1,117, forward strand.
CATCAAGCTATGGGAGAGCTATTTTCTAGGCTGCAGGGAGTGTGGGACTCCATAGGGGAACACAATGTCTGTGTCAAGCTTGCCTTGGCTTCCTGGCTTTCATCACTTGTTGCTATTTCTCTATCGGTCACTTTGCATGAGGTCAATTTAAGCTTAATAGCTGTTAATTCATAAAGGTTAGAGAAAAGACTGTCCTGAATTTAAGTCTGTTTTTCTCCATGGCAATGTTTCCCACAATCAGAAGAGTCCCAGCACATAGTAGGTTCTCAAATTATTACAAGTGGGAAGGACCTGCAATATAATTAGTGCCCATGGGCTACAGAGATTCAGACACTTCTTTACATTAAAGCCCTGACAGAATCATTAGAGCAAAAATTCCATGTATTGGTTAAGAATTATGGTTGTTACCAGTAATTGACACTTCATTAACTGAAGAGTTTCAGGTCCTTGAGAATAAGTATGACTGGAAAAGAAAGATGACAGAAAAAGTTTCAGAGACTTCAAAGAAGAGAAAAAGAAAACAATGCTTTTCCACTATAGATTATCATAGCTTTAAATAAATGATCATATCTTTAAATAAGCAGAGACTGCTACTAGAAATAAGTAATTTCTTGAAAGCAGAAAAACCTAAAGACTGGTTCAATGCATTCACATATCCTTAATTCCTACCAGCTGTCAAGCAAGCCATTTCCTATCCCCATTTTGCAGATAGGAAAGAAGAGACTCAGATGAATTAAAAGCCTAGATTGTTTTTATTCTAAAATTTTAAACCATGGAGGACAATTAATTAATTTATGTGAATGTTTTTCAATGGAATACTGGGACACTGAAGGAATTTAGTTATCTTTTGAGTTTAACTCAGGTATCACTGCCTGGCATCACTGGTAAAAGTCTTTTAACAGAGCTAAGCTCCCTGCCTGGGTTCATGACAAATAATTTACAGAGTCACTTATTCAATAAGCAGGCAAGACTGCGGTAACTGGCAGGCACGTTATCTCATGAAAACTGCAACATAGCTTTACCAACCTTCTGGACAGTAAAAAAAAAAAAAAAAAAAAAAAAAAAAAATCCTCCCCAAACATTCTAATATCCTTAAATAAATACTGAAAACTTCCAAGTAAATATCCAGAAAGCAAAGGTTGAACTGAGAGCTAAACAACATTAAATTATTTAAATTCCTGAATATCAAACAAAAGAACCAGAGACTAGGTAAATTAGTGGGATGTTTACATACCAACTGGATTTCTAATCTAATTTGCAGTGGTATTTGGAACACAGCTGACCATTTGAAATAAATAAGGTGTTGTCTTAAATTTAGATGATTAGAATACTTTGTAAAGCTCTGTTTTATGGCATGATACTGTCTAGCAATAGAATATTGCTTTAGAAATGACTGCTGCCAAATTGGGGGCTGTTTTCAGGGTAGACATAGCTGAGCATAACTGTGTGCAACATCAATCTTATCACTAAACAGAAAACTCAAACAAGCTTTCATGGATAGTAGCTGGAACAGAAATAAATGTGATTTAGCGTGCTTTTTATTCCAGAGAGTAACTGTGCACTCTGGCTAGCATTTGAGAACTATAAACAATGTTCCGGAAGTCAGAAACAAATGTTTTAATTTTAGTGAGTTAAAAAGTTCATGAAAGAACATCTGAGGAGAACAGGAGTGTTCTTGAAATCCAGAGTAAAATCTGACTATTCCCTCAGAAGGGCAGCAGTCCAGACAAGCGCTTTGAGAATTGGAAAGTTGGATCTACGTCCTAGCAGCTTCCTAGTTTCTGGAACTCTGATTTCCTCTTTTGCCAACAGAAAAGCACAGGATACATGAAAATAGGAAATGTGCTCATTTCAGAGAGCCTTGCAGGCTTTGCATGATCACTTGTCTCAAAGCAAAGGACGCAACGGAAAATGCCATGTTATGCCACCAAGAAAGAATTTTAGCCTGCATTTGTCTCAGACTAATATGTATTCATAAGCACCACTGAGAAGCTGAGAGAAACATTTACAACAGTTGATTATACACATCATACCTTTGGAATATTGACTTAAGAAATTAATAGTAGCATGGACCAAGAGTACACAAATATGCACTTTGGTGTCAGAATCAGGCGTGTGAGTCTGTAGATCAATAAGTGCTGATTAAGAACTATGGTGTGCTCACTTCTAATACCTGCTGTGTAGAACACTCTATTATCAGATAATCTTCACTGCCCTGGTAAGGAGAAAAGAGAGGAGATAAAAACTCATTAAAGGTCAACTACTTGCCAGAATCATTTCTATACACTTTACTTTTAATGTGGCAGTCCTTCAAGGGAGATATCAGAATTTTTATTTTATGAATAAAATGTTCATGAAAATAACTGAAACATGACATAAAATAATGTATAATGAAGTTTTATACTGAACTTCATCAAGTCCTATATTTTATGATTCTCAGAAAGTAATATAGATAGCTCATAAGGGATGAAATAATTTACTTAAGTGACTATAAATGCCATCATGAAGAAGCTGATCCTTGCAATGGATTTTAAAAATACAGGTAGGATTAGAAGAGATGAAACAATGTCTGGTGGGGAAGAGGCATGAGTACTGGGGGAAAAGTCACTTAATCAAAAGTGTAAATCCATTAATAAAAATAGTACATGACACAGTGGCCATCTGATAGGTTAATTAGATGGTAGACAATGGAATAGGAAGAAAGAATGTGTTGAGATTACAAGAGAATAAAATCAGAGAAGAAACTGTTTGGATTCTGGTTCATCTAAAAAGCAAGAATAGGAAATTATAGATTCTTGAAAATAAAAGATCTGATTCAAACTTCAAGCCAGTTTGTTGAGTAAATTCTTAGCCATCAAGCAAGCCAATTTTTAGTATGACTGAAAACACACCTGCAGAGACATGTCCCAATGACACTGATGTTTTAGGAAAACACCACTGTATGTGATATGACAGAGATTAGAGTAGGAATGAAACTTGACTTGGGAAGAACACAATATTCTCTCTAACGTGATTACAATGTTCTGAATGTAGAGTTGTGTCAGAGGATCAGAGAGTCAGAGAAGTAGTGTGCTAATGTAAGGAAGACCCCCTATGACTTCATGATAGAGATGGAGTGGTAGCCCAGAGAGCAGTACAGTGACTGATATATTTTGCTTCCCAACAAAAGAACTCCTGGCAATGGAAGCTGAAGTTACAAGAGAGCCCATATGATTCAACTGCACATGTGTAAACTCAGCAACAGCATTTGCACTATGACCTTGGTTCTCCATCAAACACACTTGTAATTCAGAACTGACCAAGCAGGAATAGAAAGTAGAGGGAGTGGTTTGTAGTATTTACCTTTTAGTTCATGCATATACCTTTCCATAAAATAATATGAAGGTGAGGACGGAATGTTTGCAGAGAGTGGCACCTCCATGCCCATATCACCACATGATGAGAGATTAATATAGTTATTTCATTTCCATTGATCTTAAACCAACCTCAGCTTCACAACAAATATCAGCAACATACAGATGATACACACTACTCTGCTTTTACCTTGTCCTCTCTAAATATGAGATATTTTGAGAACCAAAGAATCTGTATACCAAGGGCTGACCAGATAGCTCAGCAGACTAAAGTACCTGCTTAGGCAAAGTGCAGCCGCGGGGGTTGTTGTGCGGTGTTGGTCTTGGCCCCAGGGCATGCTGAGACTGGGCTTGAGACTAGGCGTGGTAGCACACACCCCAGTGCTTGGGAGGTTGAAAAAAGAATGACTATGAGTCCAATCTATGTAGTGAGACCCTGTAGACTCTGTAGAACCTGTACTAAATACATTTAAAAAGAAAATCTGTATATCAAAAGAAAAATTGAAAGCAAGAATCCTAACCAAAACCTGAGATTGTGGTTCTTCAGTAAAGTACCGATTGTCTTTGGATCAGGTGCTCAGATGAAAGCTCACTACTGTATACAGCATCTGGCATGGCGTCAAAGCATAATAAATAGTATACCAAATAGAGTTTTAATTCAATTTAATTTTTTATTTATATATTGCCTTGACTTTAAAAGACCAGAGGCCTCCATAACTATGAAATTCTAAAGAATGTTGGAAAATAAAGTGGCCATGGGAGTTTTGCCATGTAGTGGAATGCTCAAGAACAGTTGGCACTGGAGACCTGGAGCTGAGTCTGGCCTTTGCCCTCAACTATCTGCATCATTTTAGAATGAACCACTTCCTCTCTGGAGACCTCCATTTCTTCTTGGTAGAAGGTAAGTAATCCTCAGGTTTACTCTGATTTAACAGCCTGAGTCTCTGAAAGTCAGCTTGGGTGAGTTCTAGAATTACCTCAAGCCCTGCCCAGAGCATCTGCATGGGTAAAATTTCTGCTCTGACCTTAAAAAATGACATAGTAGGATTTTCTTATCATCACATGGCATACATCACTTGAGGGGTCTTCTGCAACTACCACAATGATTGTGGTCTCCAAGCCCTTTCGTGGCCCTTAAATCGACATGACAGTTATTGGTGACATCTATGAGTCAGCCATGAATTTTACCACCCTGGACATAGAATTTTGGTAATAATAACCAACATAGCCCTTTCTACAGGAAACACCTGCTAAGATGTAGGTCAACCTTGCTGTTCTAAATATAAAACACTTCTATACACATCACTATAAAGACAGAGATAAGAAGGCCAGACCCAGCAAAGCTTTGACGTCTTCAGCTTCTTTTATTCTCTTTTTCTTCCACCAGGCTCTAGTGTGTCATTTCTCCTAGATAATCCACTTTATACTTTTCTCTCAAGAAAAAAAGCGCAAAAACACCACCACTGATATGTGTCCTTCAACCAAACTCTACTACATGCAATTGTCCTAATCATATATAGGCTTTAAAATGCTTTTCTCCCCATTAAAGGCAACTGCAAGTTAGCACAGATTTTTCTCGATGGGAAGATGTCAAGTAATAGAAAATGGATCCAAACATGGTAGTTGGCCTCAGAGCTCTTTCTCACTCTACCTTCATGCCAGCCTTGACACCTCTGTGTGCAGCTCCAGGTCTACAAAACAATCCCAGCAGAACTGATGCCTTGTATTCAATTGCTTTCCTTACAGCTCTGCCATCTGAGACCTCCAAACTCCTTCCTTATTCTCCTGTGGCTTTACCATTGACCTAGGTTCCCCTCTTTCTGTAAAAAAAAAAAAAATCTTTCCTTTCCATGGAAATTCATAATCTCAGACCTTAGAGTTATTGCAGATTCAAGCCCCCTTCAAAATATGCTTTTATAGTATAACTCTTTTAACAAGTATTTATTCAACTGTGCCCAGCTCAGTATTGGGCAGCAAGTAAACCAGTCAAAAGAAATAAGAAACAGAAGAAGGGGGTCCCTATCCATCCAGAACCATTGAATATGACTTAATTTGGAAATAGTCTTTGCTGATTTCTTTAAGTAAGCATAAGATATACTAGATTAAGATGGACACTAAGTTCAGTATCACTAATTTCTTATAGAAGGAAGTTTTGACACACAGGCACAAGAAGCAGAAGGCCCTGTGGTCATGGAAGGCAAGGGGGATAGATGGGAGCCAAGGGACTGAGGCCAGCCAGAAGCTACTGGGAGCAAGTAACAGGCAAGAAAGCATCCTCTTGAGAACCTTTGTATATATACACACTTACTGACACCTTGAGTTCAGACTTCCGACCTCCAGGTGTGTGAGAGAATACATTCCTGTTGTTTGAAGCTACCAACTTTGTGGTAATTTGTTACAAACATGCCAGGAAATTAATTCAGGTTATCATGTCAGGAATTAAGTACACGTGGACGAGGTAAATCCCTGAAACTCTTGTCCCAGAGCACAGGAGGATAGAGGATGTGAGAGCAACGCTCCCCTGGCATTGGGAGCCAGGTGCCAAGCCTCATTCTTCTAATACATGTGAGTGTCATATTGCGACAGTGTGCAGTGAAGGAGATGATTCTGTCATCGATGGCTACTGTTCTTACTATGACAATGAAGGACAGACAGGAAAGAGACAAAAGAAAGGAAGAGATCATAGAGAATATAATGATTTTAGAGAAAAAAAAGGCATTGTTATGTCCTTATATTTATGACCAGAGTCATAGTAGAATGAAGAATAAAACTCCCAAATATGACTTTGTTGAATGAAACCATTAATTATGCAAACTGCTTACTTTTTATGCCCAATAACTTGGGAATAAAATAACAATCATGTATATCAGTCAATGTTACATTTAAATTATTATAAATTTACTTGATTGCAGCAATAAATGTTATATAAATACCCACTATAAATGACTCTACCATATGATCATTAGTTCACAACCTGAAAAACAAACAAACAATAAAAACTCTAGACAGTGCTGCTTCCTAGCTTTCAAACTAAACACAGGAAATGTGATACTTGTGGCTTTTATGGATTTTACCACCCAGACGAAAATTTAATAATAAGGATTAGGAGAGACAAAGCACACTGTTCCACATGACAGCAAATGTTGAAAGTCCAGTGTTGTAATAGGCTCTTGGACACACTTTTCCTTGGCTAAAATAAAAGTCCGTGAGTTCGGAAGGGACATGCTAAGCTTTCTTTGGCACTCCTCTGAGACGTCTTCTGCCTGGATTTTAACAAAGACTGTCACTAACGTGTTTTCTGGTTTGTATAGCAGGCTCACATACAAAATAAAGTCTCTCTTCAGTCTGCCACCGAGACTTAAGACACACACCCTGTGTGTGAAAGCACAGTCCTGTGCAGGTGTTGAGATTCTGCTGAACTTTGACTCTCGCTTCGAGACCAGGAATAGTCTCTCAGTTTTCTTCTCCCAAATATATCAGATTTTTTTGTTTAATGATCAGTCTGGGTTTAAACAAAATGCAATTTGTTTTTCAGAGATATTTGAAACTAAAATAAAAAGTCTCGTTACTGGTTTATTGGTCTATAACCAGGTTGTTTCCTGTAGAGGTTTTCAGCAGTGTGGTACCCATATGTTCCAGGGACAGGGCGTTGGTGCCCTCTGGAGGAAGAATGAGGACGTGGAGGAATAGGGAGGAGCTGGAAGAACAGTAAGGCTGATCCTGTGCTTCAAACAAATCCAGGGCAATTCAGAGGACATTCTGGTGCTGTCTGGGATGTAGCCAACAAGGTTTGTGCTTTTTTGCTTTGGCACTAACGCGCATACTATAATATTTACAGCTGTGGCCTGCTTTGCTCCTACTTTTTATTTATAATGTGTTTTCCAAGGTAAGACGATTTTGATAAAGCCCTACCTCTGGATTTAACATCACTCAGTTAAGAGTTATTTTTGATGATTAAATCCACACTGCTGCCCTGATGTGCTCTCTATCCAGTGCCTGCCAGCTGTGCCCAAGGATCACAAATCTCAGCAAGCTCCATCCACCTCCCCTCACTGTTTCCTGAGACTCTACCTTCTTCTAACTGTGCACATTCAGGAACTTCACTTTCCTTCCTATTCTCTTCTGCCAAGTTCCTAGTCATTTGCTGTATACTTCTTTGAACCCAGTCCAATTTTCAGCCTAATTCTGATTCCAGGAATATAGGCTTAGAGAATTATTTTATGTGGGGAAAGTAATATAATTCACCTCACACACCCCTTGCAAAGTAGCTTCATGGATTTGCTGAGGTGACAGCTATGATATGCTCAGCCCTGGCCTATGATATGATTGTCCTCAATATTTGTTACTAATGTTCATGACATCCTTCTTTCCTTTTGCAAATATGTCAGTAGATGAAACAAAAGACTGAGCACATACCTAAGATGCCCTCAGCTACCTAGTATTCATCACAGGGTAGTTTACAGTCCAGAAAGGGCCCTGTGACTCCTGAATGGACAGATTATTCATCCCTTTAAGTCTGGGTAAGGACAGACGTGGAGATCAGACTGTTCCCCACAGTAGTCACTATTTCAGTCTAGCTATCTCAATACAGGTTTGGAGCACCTGCTTCTGTGGAAGCTGTGAAGTCTCTGCCATTTCCAAGGCTGCTCAGCAACCCTTGTCTCACTGAATTTAACGTCTGGTTCTCTCCTCACAGGGGCTGAAGGAACACCTTGTTCTGTGGATCCAAATGTCCTTTCTCATCACCCCTTCTAATACCAGGAGAATTGCACATTTAGTTATTCTGTGTAATTATTTTATTGATGCAATTTTCGGTTCTTAAAGAAAAGACTTCCCATGAATAAGACATTATTTTCCCTTTTAAGTACAGCAATCTTCCCCAGCAGCATTAAGTCTCCTGGAGGTGGTAACTGACTGGGTTTGGATGGAGCACAAAGCTTATTTTTCTCATGTTGTTAGCTGTGCATGCATCTTTGCCCACTAGATTTATTCTTTGAAAGATTAGAAAAGATCCAATTTTATTGAAAACATGAACTGATCAATTTTTCTGGCCTCTTATCCCTCAGTATGCATTTGTTTTCTATAGATCTGACTCATCCTATGAGCTACGTAACAATGTTCCACGCCAGCAGACCATACAAAGGACACAAGAAGGGGGAGATATTTCTGCTATGTGTGTATGATTCTTGGGATAGCCAAGAAGAGCAGGACATCCACTTTCCAGAATATTTCCACAATCTAACTTCTTCACCTGCTTCTCATAAAACCCACAGAACCACCCATAAAAACCAGTGGGCTTTCCTTTTGTCTCCAGTGGCACATTAGCTTACACAGGCATCCTTGAGGCTTAAAATACAATCAAGGGCAATGGAAATGTTAACTGTCTAATATGTGCACGGATAAGGATGTTGCCAATGGGTTAGGGATTGATTTCTTTTTATAAAAGGAGTTATTGTTGTGGTTTAATCGTCTCTTGGCTTCTAACATGTGGACACCAAAGATCCAAGATCTCCATTCCACCCTGTAGAATTTTGCTTGTTCCTTTGGAATCCCTGTAATGTAATCTCTCAGACACTAAAAGTCACTGGTTACATATAGTTCATTCTGTGGAAATGTTCTCTGAGAAAAGCCTTATTTTCTTTAACGCTGGATAGCCAGCAAATAAAATTGGCTAAACGAATTCACTTAGATACTATCAATCATGGAGATTAACCAAGGACATCAAATTTTGTTCTAATATATTTTAAGCTAAGTTCCAAATAGACTGTTCATGCTGCAGCCACAGACTCTAAAATATGAACTGAGTATAAAAACATTTTCACTTTCATGTTTTAATGATAAGAATGTTGTTGGCATTAATATTTGAACATTTCAGCCTACCTAGTTCTGAAAGCTATGTCATGGCAAGCTTAGAATCCAATGGCAGACTATAAATAAAACCTTTCTATAAATACACTTTATGCCAAACTACCAGCAGAATACATTTTTCATCTTCTAAACAGATGGTAGAAGAGAAAAACCATGCATGTATATGATTAATCAAATGTGCTTTTGCTGATAGAATTTTCATTACCATTACCAGCATGAGTTTTGTGAAATTTCTGCATTTTATATTTTCTTTTGAGCATTAGTTTATTTAAGGAAATGATTAAGACAGAAACAAAACGATAGCACTGTATATGCTTGGAGGTCCAGGGCACCTGAAATTTAAAGACTTTTTTTTTCTGCAAGAAAGAGCCAGGAAGATCTTCCAGGCCTGGGGGTGAACAATTCTTTGGTCTACAATATCTCTTTATCTAATCCCTCCCTCTCTCCTCCCTGGTTATTCATTAGAGCTCTTATTCTGCCAAAAGTTAGCCTTTATCCAAGTCCTTACTCTCTTAATGAAAATTGTCAGAATGTCAGATACTGAAAGCACAGAAGACAACTTTCTGGGGAAGTGCCATGATAAGCACTTTGTCTGGGCTGAGTAGTAGCCCAGGGGTAAAGAGCTTGCTTGGCAGGAAGGAGGCATTAGGTTCTATTCCCAGTGCCAAATAAATAAGCAAACAAGCATAGTATCAAGAATGAGTATTATATAGTTATGAAAGTGCAAAGGTGCCTCTAGACTCAGAGAATCCAGGTTCAAACTCAGCTCACATCTGCAGCCAAGAATGCTGGTTTCATGCCCCTTGAATTCATTCTCCTGTTCCTCCTTTATAGAATATCACAAAATTTTATCTGGATATATTACCATCAGGAATGAAGCACTGTTGCTTAGCAACCCCTAATGGCTAAGTGACTAGGTTGTGGCCTGAGACTAAATTGTGACCAAGGGGATATGCATAGTTTTTACCCTCTGCCTTTGTCCTTGTGTCAACTACAGTGTTGATGTGATGACTCAAGACCTAGCAGCTACTTTGAACCCTGAGGTAACTGTGAGAATGGAAGGAAGAGACCAAGACGGTGTATAAAAATGCAGACCTAGAGTCCCTGAAGTCCCCGAGGATCTACCATACCCTGCTTCTTTCTCAGCTTCCTCGGTGTGAAAAAGAAATGAAAGGCTGTTATCTAGCACCTGGGCTATGGACCCTTGGTAATTTCATTCTCAACACCTTAATTTACAAAAATACTACACAACTGAAAACATTGCTGTTGGTGCTAAATGACATAATATATGCAAAGCAATTAGAGAAACAATCTGAACACAGTAGACACTGAGCAAGCATAGCCCTTGTAGGTTTGTGACATTGTATGAACATTGAAGTCAGCTTCAACCGTTGCAAAGCAACCTGGGAAGTTCCTCAGCATGTTCGTGATTTTTAATGCTCTGGAGCACACTTCTGAATCATGACCTCTGAGAGAAAATGAGTCATTTCGCTAGTCAGGGGGGCTCTCAGCACTGTGCCACCATTCCCTGTTCGTGATATGACATGACTAACGCCTTGCTTCTTCTTGTAAACTGCCCTGAAAAAAGAAAAAAAAAAAAAAAAAACTCAAATGTCGCTGCTAATGACAGTAACAGAGAAAATATTCTGAACCTAATAGGGGAATAAAATGAAGCTTCCTGGTTTGAAAACTGCCATCACAGCTTTCATTCTAAGCCCTAATATCAATTCATCTACCAAAGGCTCCACATCAACGAAAATATAGCTTGTAGAGATCATTCTAAATAGGAACATTGCCAGCATCTTGACCAGTATGAGGGCCTGCTATGATATGTGACTCACAAGCAAAACTCACAGGTAACAAAATAATAAAGTGAAGAAATTAAGAGGAGCAAGAGCCTGCAAAATTATGCCGTTGGGCATGTCCCATTTGCTTCACAGGAGCTCCAACAAAGAAAACCCTGGTGTTTTATCATTTACTCCCACCAACTTCTAAAGGCTCAAGACTTTTTACAACAAAAGACACAGAATTAACAAAAATATGGGCCCAAAGAGACCAGAGGGAAAGAATGGTTAGAGAAAGAATCACCTGATAGGCTGCTTCCCAGCCCAGGGATGCCACTTTCTGTGAGTGTGTTTGCACCCTGAATAATGCTTACAGAATGCATTCTGGAGCAGAAGGAGGCATAGCTACAGTACTAGACATCTCCATGTGTCCTTTAAACCCCATGTCACCCTCCCCACTCCACCCCTCACCAAGGAAGGCTAACCTGAGAAGACAGCCTACATCTTTAGGCTCCTCTGCCCTTAGGCTTCTGGCTAGGTTCAGCCTTGGTGACTCATAGGAGGAGATTGGAAGAGGAGAAAACATTGAGATCACAACTTTATGTTCACAATCAAGTTTCCTACCTGTGAAGTTGCCTTGCATCTCTAAAGAGAAGCGTCCTACTGTCTTAGAATGGCTTCATGACTCTCCTGGCAGATTCTCTTTTCCTTTCCCTTGGATTCTAAGATAAGGATGCAGAATTTAGCAAATACCAATACAAAATGGCCAATGAAATTTGAATGTCAGAGAAATAATGACTTGTTTGCATGTAAATATGGCCCATGCAAAATTTGAGTTATACTACTACTAAGAGGTTATTATTAGTTTAGGGGTAGGTATCAGCAATCGAATTCACAACCTTGCACTTGCCAGGCAGATGCTATGCCACTGAGCTATGTTCAGCAGTCTTGAGATTATTATTATTTATCTGAATTTTTCTCCTCCAATTCTCTCTCTCCCTCTCTCTCTCTCTCTCTCTCTCTCTCTCTCTCT
>PVKN010028786.1:0-13163 GCA_004027915.1 Capromys pilorides
CTAAGCCCCTCCTTTCCTAGGGTCTTATACACATGAATCCTCCAGATTGTGCCTGGCACAATGCCACCGGCTTAGCCAGTTTTGGGTGTGTAGGACTTTTCAGAGCATTTGGCTGGGCTACCTGGGAGTCCTTATATTGTAGGGCTAGGGCTTGAGGATTACTCTAAAGATCTGCTGTAGGAACAGCTGCAAACTTGAAGGCAACTCCCAGTTTCTCCCTAACTCCTACTTTTCTCCCAGTCAGTTCTCCACCCCTCACAACTTCCAATGCGAAATATAATCTCACACCCCAGACACAATGAAAACCAAAGCTAGAATACAGATTCACCAAATATGGAAGTCTTAAAACTTGACACCCAGGGTGGGAGGGCCCTGGACCTGGCTATGAGTCTGGCCTTCAGAAGAAAGTATTCCTTCTACTCACAAAGGGAGCAAAGACTAAAGAGAGGCACATCTGCTGTCCCTGATGTCCCCTGGGTCACCTTTACACACCATTCATACCCAGTTCACTAGCAAACCCTCTAGAGTTTGAGCCTCCCTGGTCTAACTCTTAATTCCTACATTTTTTTGAACCCCCAAATTTTGTTTTTTAGGATCACCCCAGAGCTTTGTGCCTCATGCATGCTGAGTACATGTACCACTGAGCTACATTTGAGGCCCATTAACCATGAAATTTTAACCTGAATAAGTTTCCATTTTGGTGTTATCCTGTATTACATAGTGAATGGAGGCAAGGCAGGCACTAGTTTTCAAGAGAAACACTTTCTTCAGAGCAGGGGAAGCGAAAGTCTGGCCCTCAATCTCCTGTCAGAGGTAGCTTCAGAGGAAAACGAAACCACTCTCCTGGTCCACAGCCCTGCCTGTGCAGCTGAGTAACAGTTACCAGGCAGATTTGGGTTTCTATGAAACAAGTTACTGTGATTTTCCTACCTGTTCACATTGTCTTAGTTACTTTTTTCATTGCTGAGATAACATACCCAACATCCAAAGTTAATGGAGGAAAGGTTCATAGTTCGTAAAGGTTTCAGGCCATGCTCAGCAGGCCCTGAGGCAGAGTGGCACGGCAGACAGGCCCCACAGAGGAGAAACACTTCCTGGCTGTCAGAAGGTAGCAGAGCAAGCAAGAGACAAGCACAGCTCTTTCTACCCCTTTTATCTTATCCAGGCTACTTAGGGCAGATGGCACTGACAGCCTTAGTCCTAGTGCCCTTGATCCTGGCACTGTATCAGGAATCAGTCTCAGTCTCACACACTCTAGACTCAGCCACCTCTGAAAAAGCCCCACAGATGACCGCATGAGGCTTTGAGGCTTTGTGGGGGACACCTAGACGCAAACTGTAGCACATATACACACATGTGCACATAAAGCACAGTTTCTTTCCTTCCTTTTTTTTTTTTTTTTGTATTTTAGGGAAAGGTCTACAGGGTGTTCAGGGTCTCTCCTGTTTACAGTCTCCCAAGAGCTGGGATTACAAGCATGTGTCACCACGCCCAGTCTCAATTGTCTCAGTGCGCCCTGGGTATAGGACCAGCATTGGCAGGCTCCAGGATTGAACCCTCAGTCCCTGTACCTGCTTGCAGGCACTTTAATCAGCTGAGCTATTTCGCTGGCCCCAAAAGCAGTTTCTAAAGTGAGTTGTTTTTCACAAAAGTCATCAGATTCAAGTGGGGGCATTTATAGAACTGCAGTTTGTGAACATAAACTGTGGCTTGGCTTGTGATTTTTTTTTTTTGGTCTTTTTGAGACAGGGTCTTGCTATGCAGTTCAGGCTGGCTTTGAACTCACTTTTGTAGCCCAGGCTGGTCTTGAACAAGCACCGATCCTCCTGCCTCAGCCTCCTAACTGCTGGGATTACAGGTGTGCACCACCACGCCCGGCTGACTTGTGATTTTTTCTTTCCATCATGGGCAACAACATTCTCATTTCTTTAACAACAACAACAACAATAACACTCAAAACATAACCACATTTTACTTTATTTTAAAATCTAACTACTTTAATCAAGGACCAACATTATGCAGTACATCATTTAACGATGGATATTTTCGAATTCTTTCCTGGAGAAAGGCCCTTTTCAAAACCAGAGTCTGGGGCTGGCTAGATTGCTCAGCACATTAGAGCGCCTGCAAGTAGCTGTAGGAACCAATGATTCAATCCTGGGGCCTGCCATGCCAGTCCCACCCCTGACAGCAATTGAGACTGGGCGTGGCGGCACGCACCTGTAATCCCAATTCCTGGGAGGCTGTAAACAGGTGGATCACTATGAGTCCAGTCTAGTAGTGAGACCCTGAACACCCTGTAGACCCTTCCCTAAAATACAAAAAAATAAAAATAAAAAACAGAGTCTGTATAGAACTATTCTTGGTCCCCAAAAGCTGGCAAGGAATCCCCTCCACCCTCTGGCTTAGACTTCTGTCTTGGGTCAAAGTGGGTAGGAAGAAATATGAAAGGCCCTGTGGGTTCAGGACTTGAAGTGTATGCTTTGTGAGCACATGTAGAGTGTCTAAGACTGAGGGATAGGGTGGTCAGATGGCCATGGAAGATGATGTGTGAGCCTGTTTGGGCAGAAAGAAAAAGAATTTGGGGAAGAGTACGCTCAGCTTTCTGGGAGTCCCAGCCATAGGAAGCACCTTCATAGCAGGATGTGGGCAAGGTAAACAAGATTGGCAAGAAAGGCATGATGAGCTGAGGTCCAGGATTGGAGGAGGCATCTTGGGGAATGCCAGTGGGGAGCCATCAGGGCCACTACAAGGATAGCAGGGAGGCAATGTGGGAGACTGAGACTTTTTTTTTGCTTCCCAAGTTTTATTTAAAAACTCATAAAATATATTCCAGACAAAGGAGCTTTAATCTTCATCTTCCTCTTCCTCTTTGTCCTGGTTAATGTGGAAGTAATGTAATTCACAACTCTCTTTGCTGCTAGCAACTATGCACAACCAGTCATGCAGATTATTCTTCAAATATTTTTTAGTGAGATACTTCAAATATCTTTCGGAAAAAGGCACCTCGGAAGACATGATGATCTTCCATTTGCTCCTTTCAATGGTGACCACCCCTCTACCAAGATGCCTAGCTTTGCCAAATTGAATCAAGGAGAATGGCAAAACTGAGAGACATTTTTTTAAAAAATTATTTATTTATTTATTTATTTATTTATTTATTTATTCACTCATTCATGTTATGGCTGGCTCAGCCTGCCCTCGGGGTGGGGCTGGTGCAGCATGTGGTGCTGGGGATCGAACCGCGGTCCCTGCGGTTGCCTAAGCTTTTCTAAGCAGACACTTTAGACCGCTGAGCTATCTCACTGGCCCCAAGAGACATTTTAATCTGAAGCACCACAGTGGGGGTCCTAAATCTAGATGAAAGGCTGTTGCTGTTTCTGAGACCCAGGAGGTCTGGGTACAATTTAGCACTGCATAGGAGCTTAAAGGTCAGAGAGACCTGTCATGGCCATGGTGAGAGGCAGGGCCCCAACAGCATCCAAGTGCTAACTGTTCCTTGCCTGTTTGTCTGTCACTGGTTTGTCTCTAACTGCAGTATATTATACAAAGGCCCTGCCCACTGCTCCATCCCCATCTGCTGCCAGTTTTCTCCCTCCAAGTGTAAGGGCTGTCACACATGATTAAAGTCTGGAAGGAGGTTATCTGGATGGGTCCAATCTACTTGGAAGGGGTTCTTAAGAGTAGAAGAGCAAGGGCAGAGAGGGGGTCAGAGTGATGCAGCATGGAACGCCTCAGTACACCACTGCAGACTTTGAAGAAAAGGAAGGGGCCATGAGCAAAGGAATGCATGCCTTCTAGAATCTGCCCAAGTCAGGAGACGAGAATCTTGCCTTGAGCTTTCAGAAAGGAGTAATACTTTGATTTTAGCCCAGGAAGATCTCTTCTTCTGAGCCCCAAGACTATAAAATACACATGTTACTTTAAGTCTCTACATTTGTATACATTTATTAGAGCACCTATAGAAAACAAACATACCATGGACTGTTCTAGACAAACATGAGCTAATGACCAGCATGATCAAAGCCGCCTTTGAGTGTCTTTGGGCAGCCTATCTACCTGATGAACAATCACTCAGAACACATACAAGTCAATAGCTTGGGCTCTCAGAAGCAATTCTCATCCCTCCCCCAGCAAGGGCCTGACTACTCTGTTCTTCCTGAGATGTCCTTCATTTTCCATCAAGGTACCATCTGCTGAAGGATCACACTTCTGCTGCCTGGAGGGAGGAGGGCTGAGTCTTATCCTTTTTTGTATGTCTGGTACCTGGCAGTGCCCATCACGCAGCTAGTTATTCTAGAGTAATGCATTAGTGAGTGAATGGACGACAAAGCCAAGCCTGGATAGAGCCCAAGGTACAAATGTTATGGTCTGAGACCTACATTTGTGTCCTGGCTTCCATCTACTTCCTGGCAGACAATGGCACTGAGTAGTTATAAATTTCTCTTTGTTTCAGTATCCTCAAGGGGGATAATAATAGGAGCTACTTTGTCAAGTTAAACTGCTCACAGTGCTGGCCCTAGGGAACAGGTCACTAGATGGTAACTATGATCATTTGTATGTCACACAGCAGCAAGGACTAAGTGGGGAGACCTAGAAGCTTCCTCACTTGCCTATGATAGAAAAGGGAACAGCTGAAGCCAAGAGGCCTGAGAGGTCTCAGGAAGTGGCAATAAGCATTAATTACATAAATTTAGTCTGGAACTTTATGTTACACATCGCCTGAGACTCACATTTCCACCACCAGGGAACTTAGGAGGAGAGGCAGCAAAAGAAGGGAAGGGGGCCTGACAAGAGAAAAAGCTATTACATTTTAAAAACCAAATTTGCTATAGTGAAGAATGTAAACCAGAACTGGGAAAAAAGTAAGTTTTATGAGAAATCAGTTGAAGGCTAAATGTTAACAGGGGTAATTTAAATGACATGCATATTTCCTGGCTTTTGGATATCTCTGGAAAACCCCAATTACATTTAGCAAAATGCAAAGCATATTATAAAATTCAAAGGGCTTGGTATGGGTAATGCAATAAGATGAATGCAAGAGATAACCAGGATGTGCTAAGCTCAAAACCCAGGAAGTTGGATGGGGCTTTTCGGCATGAGAATGTGGCAGGTAGAGGAAAGCTCTATCTCACTTTGAACCTGGCATTAAAAAATGGTGGGCCAAGGAGTAGAGCAGCAGGGATGAGGACTTTTAGCCCCCCTCTCCAGACATGGCATTGGGAGCTAAGCCCAGAGCACTACACGTGGTCAGCAAATGCTCTACCACTGAGCTACATCCCTAGCCCTTTGGATTTTTAAATTTTGAAACAAAGTCTTACTATACTGGTCCAAGCTGGTTCTGAACTTGTGATCCTCTTGCCTCAGGCTTCCAAGTAGCTGGGTTTATAGGCCCGTGCCACCTGCCCAGATGAACTTTGAAAAAGCCCAGCTCTGCCAAATTCTAAGCCTCCCCAATCAGGCTGTCTGAGTCCATGAAGCTGACAATTTGCTTTCAAAGCATTTTATGGCCCTGCCTGAAATGGAACAGAATATCTTCAGAATTGGTGGTGGCTCAGGACAACTAGGACAATCAGGGATGAGTGGGGTTTCCATGTTGCAGTGGGCTGTGAGCTCTGCAAGGAACAAGTGCTGTGGTCTGAGACCTACATTTGTGTCCTGGCTTCCATCTACTTCCTGGTAGACTATGGCACTGAGTAGTTATAAATTTCTCTTTGCTTCATCCCACCCCTGCTGGGGTGGGATGCTGGCATCTGTGTGTCCCTACAGGATTCCACTATGCATCCATTGTTGAAAACCATGGGGTTAGGCAGAGTGAGGAAGGTTCTGGAACTTCCCAGCCCTGGTCAAGTGATTATCACAAGACTGGCCACAGAGTGGTTCAGTGACCGCTTGAACACTTCTGTGATGGGGCTGCAGGGCAGGGCACAATCAGTACTGCCTGAGCACATGTGTGCGGGGCAGTGAACTGCAGATAGGGGAAAGGGGTGTCCAGAAGTCCAACTTAGCACCCAGACAAAGGGCCCAAAGTTGACAGGTTGAGTGATTTATTCTTGTCTCAGGTAGAAGCACACTGTGTATACCTCTAATTTATACAACTTCAAATCAATTAATTTACTCAGGGTAGGGGAGAGAGAAAGATGAAGTTTGACTGCCACAGTTTACTGCCATAGGCCTCTTTTGCTGCCATGATACTGATGGAACTTCAGGGGTGGCTGGACCTGGGCCTCTCTTCCTTGCCTTTCCTGAGCACCCATGGTGCCCAGCATGATTCTCCCAGGGAAAAAACTCTCCACTGCACAGTGTGACCAGCCCCTCCTCTGTTTGAAATCAGGACCACTGCAGCTCCACATGGAAGATGGGCCTTGTGACCTTGCAAGGGAATGTTACTTTCACAAAGATGATTTGGACAGTATTTTGTTTGTACTTTAGGGCCTTGGAGGCCAACTTCAGGATCTGGAGATGTGACTGCTGCATCCCCCAGGGTTGGCCTGATGATGGCTGGCTTGGCAGGAAATGGGCAATGAGAGCTTCCAGAGGAAACTGGACTTCAGAGACAGCAGTAAAGACTGAGTGCTGAGTTCCAGAACCTTCCTCACTCTGCCTAACCCCATGGTTCTCAACAATGGATGCATAGTGGAATCCTGTAGGAACACACAGATGCCAACATCCCACCCCAGCAGGAGTGACTCAAAACTTTCTGGACAGACTTTCTGCAGTTCTTTAAGGTGATGCTAAGGGTTATCTTAGGTGGAGGATCACTGAAGCTCCCTCTGACTCAAAAGCTACTGGCTTCTTCCACTCACATTTGGCCTGCCTGAGGGGTCAGGGTCACATAGCTATCTTGGAGCAGATACTATTCTCAGTCAGGTCAGAATGCAAATGACAGTTAAGCTTCTAACTGCCCCAATCCCAGTATACAACACATTTCTTAAATGCTTAGCACAGTGAAGCACAGTTGATATTCATTTAAAAAATCGGCCCAGACTGCCCACTGCACCATGCATTAGGCAGTCACCAGAATCTGGAGAGCCTCACATGGGAGTTCTTCTGCTTTAAAGTGGGGCATCTGCCCTGTTTTGTTTGGTTTGGTTTTAGACAGAGATGCTAATAATCATTCTCTGTTATCCCAGGAGCTTCTTACATCTTAACTTGGCCTATATTTAGGATTCTAGGACAATCAGAGATGAGGTGGAGTTTCCATGCTATAGTGGAATCCTGCTTTGCAGAGGGGAAAAAATAACTTTGTCTTATTCTTAACTGTCTTTTCAAGCACTCTGCTTAATCCAAATAGAGCTTGTCTCTGTAAGGGTGGGAAGAGGTTGTTGGTCTGTTGCCTCAGTTCTGTGCTTCCCAGGGGTCCCAGTTGCATGAGGTTGGGTTCATTGGTGGGATAGATGCTGGGGAAAGTAGCAGATGGCTCTCTGGCTAGGACAGGTGAGGTACAGGGATGTGGTCCTGTCCTGTCTTAGACCTTCATGCTGTCTGTCAGGGTCAGAAGCCAATTTGCTCTTGTGGAGCCTGAGGAATCACCATATCCTGTGTCATCCCTAATAGCTGGCTAGTGGAGGCAGGTGTGTAGGAGGGAAAGAGGCAACTTCAGGGTAAGGAGTCCTGTGTGGGTAAAGCCTCAAACAGCCTCACCGAGTGGGCAAGTGAGGCATGTCTTGAAACTCATCCTGGTTCCCTCAGCCTGACTCCCTCCATGAACTATGTCCTGTGGCAATGTTCACTGAACTCCCCTCCTCTCTCAGCCAGAGGTTGTCAAGGAGTCTGGTAATCTCCAGAATTCTGTGTGACTGAAGGAGTACAGTGAGGGACAGATGGAGAGGACATACATTATACAGAGCCTGTAGGTGACAGTGGACTTGAGTTGATCTGAGTTGGGAAATCGGTAAAAGATCC
Organism: Capromys pilorides; assembly: GCA_004027915.1. Taxonomy (NCBI): domain Eukaryota; kingdom Metazoa; phylum Chordata; class Mammalia; order Rodentia; family Capromyidae; genus Capromys; species Capromys pilorides. The sequence goes on from PVKN010028786.1 coordinate 7,906, forward strand.
TGATGCCTGCTTTGGTGGAGAAAGAGCAGTAGAAGAAGCTGCTCCTAACCAAAGAGCTCTTTCTTGCACCAGGGTGAAGGAGCTAAAGGCAGCAAGAAGGAGGAAATTCTTCATCTGTGAGGTTGGACTGGTAGGACTTGCTGAAAGCTTAGTTGTAGGAATGAAAGTGAGGAAAAATAGAATTACTACTCACTGTGATGAGGCATAGAAGGGGTGGAAAGGACACCCAAAGCCAGCTTTCTAGCCTGAAAGGTGCTTTTGGTCCATCTTCACAGACTGGGCCCTGTAAAGTCAGGCCTGGACTATACCCTCACCACTCAAAGGCTGGACATCACATCCTCCAGACAGCCTGAGGCAGCACAGCTTGGAGTCTAAGGCTGAGGTGGCCAAGAAACATGAAAGTGGCACAGCCCAACGGTGCCAGGGCTGAAATTTAGTGCAAGAGAACCCTATCCCCACTCATGCAAGCCCTGTGGGGTACCTCCATCTAGAACCCATCCACTTCCCAAGGGTTATGATGGGACTCAGCAGATGCTACTTTTAGGAACCATCTAAGCTACAAAGCCTCCTCCTATTTCAGAAATCAAAACTATGACCTCATTTTCAAATGTGTGGGAAAGACTGGGCCTTGAAAAAAACATTCAAATTGTAGCGCATCCCCAGAAAAAACAATAACTTTAGTAGGAAAAGAGGAGAAAAGCTCATGTCCCTTACATTCCAACACCTCATTTCCCCTATATATAGAATGAAATCTAGAAATCCTGCTTTGCAGAGCGAAAAAAGTAATTTTGTCTTATTCTTAACTGTCCTAGACCCACTTGAGCATGAAGCCAGCAGCAGAGGGCACAATCATTAGGTGACCTTGTGATCTCAACAGAGCATGTCTCTCTAATGTAGCTCAATTATGATTGTAAGTTTATAAAACAGGGAAAGATTACAGGAATATACATTAAACCACATCAATGAGTGCTACTGAGAAAAAAAAATAGGCCCAGCAGACAGGTACCAATCAAATAATCAATACGCAGGAAACAGCTACATCACCCTGCTTTAAAAGAACCAAATAATGCTGCAATTGGATTTACTTAAAAATTTTCCACTTGAACAAAACTGACAGCTGTATTATAATCACATTTCCAGTCAGTTTATAAGATACAAATTTCATTTCTCCATATTTCTACTTCATTTCTGAAAAGTGGCCAGCAACATTATTCATCAAGCACACAGAGAAGTCTAATTCATAGAGAGAGGGGGAAACCTCATTAATTCCCTGTTTTCCATTTCCTTAGGGACCAGCAGTTTAATTCAAATAGGACTTTTTCTGATTCATTCAGTTCAGAGCCCTGGTTTCAAATGGAATAATGAAGAGAGAGAGGAGAATAAGGGTGGGGAAAGGATTTGGGGCAGCTCAGCTTTTGAAACTAAGACAATCCACTTCAGAAAATGCCAACATAGATATTTCACTGTGATGTTGGTGGGGCATGTACTCAATGGGACCCTAACTATTTAAATATATTTTATGAGGAACAAACATTATTTTTATTCTCAATCCAAATAACTTGAACTACTGAAGCCGATGTTGAGAACTGCTTAGTCTTTAAGTGTTTATAAATAAAGCTGCTGATGATGCTTGAGTCAGTTCAATCTAACTAGCTTTTTTATGGAGAGCCTACTATGTACCAGGCTCTGTGCCAAGCATCACAGAGACATAAAGTTTGAGGTATCCACAGGGACAGGCAGGGAAAGGCGGTCAGGAATAGGGCTGGTAGAGCAATCTAGAAAGAGGTGACATGGCAGGCAGACTGTCTCCAGGGGCCAGGGCACAGGATGCTGGCCAAGTAGGTGCAGATGCACCAGACAGGCAGAAGATGAGCACCAAAGCTGGCAGGTAAAAGAAGCATCACACAGGAGTCGCTGGGTGGGGAATGGGGCAGAAGACTTGGACCGAGGAGGGACAAGACTGCTGAGGCCTGATGGCTGCTAAGCCCCAGATAGTAGGACTGGAGAAGGGTCAGTGTGAATCCAATTTCGAAAGCTGGGTGGTGAGCAGGTGAGGATGCCCAGCAGAGAGCTTCACCAACTGTCTCCATGTGCTCTTCAAAAGACAAAGCTCAGGCAGGGGACATAGACCAAAGAGTTATGGAACCACACTTGCCTTCATGTCTGACTCCTGGAATCCCATGTACTTGCTCTCCGGTTTCACACTGACAATACGCAAGGTCCTGAGTTTAATCCTCCCCTTGGTACCAGGAAAAAAAAAAAAACCATGCAAAGACACTGACAACAGCAACTCACTTCAGCATTAGCATTGACAAACCACTTGTTCAGCATCCCTGCCTGGATTCTTGAACCAAAGCACCCTGAAGTTCTGTCTCAGTCTGAACCAATCCCCCTACCCACTGTGGTTTCACTTCTTCTCTAATAAGCCAGCACTTGCCTTCCTGAAACACTTCTTTTCAAGGAACTTATCTTCTTGTTAACAAGTGCATGCGACCTCTCCATGTTCCAGCAAATGCCCATGAGGCTTTGCCAGATGCCTAGGGAGAAAGTGGGTACTTCAATGGCCAGTATGCACCCAGGGTGTGAGCACTAACAATTGTTTGTTCTAATAGTCTCTGTCCATTGAGCATGAGGCTATTTCTGATGAATTTCTTCTATTCATCTACAGAATGATTCCCCAACTTTACAGAGAGAGAAAAGGTTCAAAGAAGTAAATTAACTTGCGTAACATCACACAACTGGGACTTAAACTCAGATTTTTCTGAGTACACGGTCTGAGTTCCTGAACATTATATTTTCTGTTTATTAAGTGGTAGATTTTCAAGAACTCTTCTTTCTCTCTTCCTTCTTCCTTAAGCTTTTATTCTGAAAAATCTCAAACTTCCCAAAAAGTTTTTAAAAAGTTTTAAATACATCTGCCCTTCGACTGGATTCAACTGTTAAATTTAGCATCACTTGCTTCACTGCTCACCATACTACATATTCACATGTTTTTATTTTCCAAGTCATTCCACAGCAGTAGGAATTTAGACACCATTCCTCAGTACTTTTGCCCACACTTGCTAAGTGCAAGGACATACCCCTACACAAAGGCATTATCACACTCAAGAAATTTAAGACTGACCTCAATTATATTATCTAATTACAAATCCATATGCAAATTTCCAGAAAAATGGTTTAAAGCTATCTTTGAATTTCTTTAATTCAAGATCTCATTCAGGTTGAAATTGTCATGTCTCATTAGTTAGAATAACCTAAGAATATTTTTCCTGCCCTTTCCAACCCCCTTTTTTGGGGAGTCTTCTATAACATTTTCATTTTTAATAGTCGTTTCCACATTCTGTATATTCTTTTGTTTTTTAAATAATTGGACTCAAGGGGCTGGGGAGATAGCTCAGTAGAATAAGTGCTTGCCTGGCAAGCTCAAGGACTTAAGTTCTATCCTTGGTTCTGAAATAAATAAATAAATAAATAAATGAATGAATGAATGAATGAATGAATGTGCTCAGTGAGCACACTAGGCAAACACTACATCAAACTACACTTCAGCCTGAAATCTACATTTTTGTAAGCTAAGGCTAGCTATTGTCTCCAATATTACACATTCTATATTTGTTTTCAATTATCTGTACTATTTATGCTAGCTTATCATTTTCACCAGAATGAGGCATATGACAATGACTAGGTTATCAGTGAAATAAGCAAACAGAGAATTTTCCAGAACTGACAGACAGGACCAAGAAACTGTCACTGGCTTTGAAAGACAAATTGATCAATGCATGTTTTCACAGACTTACAATCAAACCCCATAGCCTGCTTGGGGAACTTTATATTTTTGCTGGAAATGAATCTCTAGGCTATTAGTTGAAGACAGCAAGAACTTCTATTTGCCAAAAGCTCTTGTCTGCAAGATAAGAGTACACCATGGAGGAATGGTGCACCGTCTTCCATGACATTCCCTTTCACACTCATGTTCATCAACACAGTGATCACAGCTGGATTTTAAATATGGATCAAGGATTTGGACATGATGTCGCATGGAAACCTTCCTGGGTAAAGAAGCTGCCCCGTGGGGAGCTTGTTTTGGGGGAACAAGCGCACTTTGGGGGAAAGGAGGGCAGAGCATAGTCAGAGCAAGCCTCTGAGTGGGAACATGCTTGGTGTGTTCAAAGAGTGAGGAGACCAAGAGGTGGTACCAGAGAATGCTTGGCCTCGAGGGCCACTCAAAGGTCTCTGCTTTTTATTCAGAGTGGGATGGGAGGCCATTTGTAGTTAAAAAAAAAAAAGGACAAGATCTGACTTCTGTTTTAAAAGAATGACACTGCATACTCTGTTGAGAATAAACTCTAGGACACAAGGTAAAAACATGTGAATGGGTGAGAAGCCTCTGCAATAATTCAGGTGAAACAGGAGGGTAGCTCCTCAGGGTGGGGCAGGCCAAGAGTCAGATCCTGGTGACATTTGGAAGAGTTCAGGAGGAATGCTGATAGGTGGAAGCTAAGATAAGAGAAAGGGAGAAGTCAGGGATGAGTTTATGGATTTTATCACTAGGATGATGGTGCTGTGACCATCTGAGATGGGCAGGTGGGGAGGCCAGTTCTGTAGAAGTCTGAGTTCTACATGTTCATGGCAAGCATGCTATACTATGGGGTACAGTTGGATACACAGGCCTGGAGTTCTATGAGGCTCATGGCTAGAGCCGCCAAGAAGCGTGTCTCCCATGAGAAGGTGTACCTGTAGGAATATAGGCTGCAAGCCACCACATTTCATGTTCTGTTTCTATGATAAACTATCTTGATTTTAAAATGCTGGCAACTAACACAATAGCTGTTTGCTAACAATCTATAGGCTACCTAACTATTTCTGTGGGCCTATCTGCCTGAGGACCAGCAGTTTGCAACCACCATCTTACTGTCCTGACTTAATCCCACAAAGGTGGGCACTGTTGCTCTCAAGTTACCCACAAAGGAATGAGAATCAGCAAAGTGGATTTGGTTTGTCTCAAGCAGCACAGCCAGGAGGAAGCAGAGCTCGAATCCTGGCATTTTTCTAGGACCCAAGCCTCTCTATTAACCCAAGCCACTTTTCTCTTTTCTTTCTCTTTTTTGCTTCTCTTAAACATGTAGATCCTAGGCTAGAAACAGCTGGAAGGAGGGCAGAGAGAAGGTCTATGGTAACTTGCCTTGCCAAGAGGTGACCTGAACTGAAGTAGTATTATTGTTGTTAATTACTTTCAGGGCACAGTGGTTTGAGTCTTA
>PVKN010028787.1:0-13157 GCA_004027915.1 Capromys pilorides
AAATGCAATAGAAGCTTGTAATGCTGCCTGCTTTTCATTTGAAGTCAAAGTTTGATTTAAGAGTAACATTACATCTTTACAGTCTAGTTTATAAGTCTGAGTGAGACCTCTAAAGACCTCAATGTACTTGTCAGGATCATCTAAAAATCTACCAAGATCTGACTTTATCTGTTTTAGATCACTAAGAGAAAAAGGTACATGAACTCTGGAAGCTCCAAATTGTGCATTTACTTCTTGTAAAGGATATTGTCCTTGAGGAGTTTGCCTAAACCTAGCTAAGAACGAGTATATTCCTGTAGAGGGTTAGATTTCTGCTAGTCTAGAAGCCCCTTCCTCTAGACTATAAGGGCAAGTAGAGGAAACTTTACTTATTGTAATGGCAGGTGAGGCTGTGATTGAGGGGGTCTTGCCCTCGGGCTCCAAGGGTTGGGGAGAAGTCTCAGACTCTGGGGTAGCAAAGGTTTTAGGATCCTGAGGACTCTGGCCTCCCTGTGGCTCATGTTTACATTTTAAAACTAGATGAAGTCTATTTCTTAATGCAAAAAACATTTGAATATAAGGCATTTCTGACCATTTTCCTTCTTTTTTACAATATCTTTCTAGTTGTAAAATAGCGTCATAATTGATACTTCCCTCTGCATTCCATTTTGGCTCTAGGGGGTATACAGGCCAGGCACAGGTGCAGAAAAACATTAAATGGCTCTTTTTCAGTGTGCATGGATCAAATGTCTTCCAGTGTGTAATGATGCACTCTAAAGGAGTAAGAGACTTTGACTGAGATTCCCATCTGGAATGCAAAAAGAGAGTTCTGGATGTCTCCACTTTAGCTCTAATTGATTCCCCCTCAAGGTGTCCAATGAGTAAGCCCACTCCAGAGCAGGTGGATGATCATGGAGAGAGGAGAGACAAGATCCATCCAGCATATCCACCCTCAAACTGGCACATGATTTTTGTCTCCCAAGAATCTCATGAACCTTGCAAACCATGTACTTATTCCTATTGAATATTTGTGAATATGTTATAATTAGTCTGGCAACAGTAATGTCTACATGAGGAAGCATAACTATTTCATAAAAAGGTGAGTTGGAAGCAGAGGACATTTCCTATGGTGCTGTAAAACAGATCAACTTTGGAGATAGAAAAAAGAGACAATTGACTGGAAGAATCTTGCCCTGGGCTCTAGGCAAAGAAAACTTCAAGACAGTTGTGTTCTTCCATCTAGTCACCAGAGCAGCCTTTCCTATTAAATCTTTGGAGCTCACAGGTAAAAATTGCATTTATCATTTAGCAATCACACTTTAAATATTGATAAAAACACTTTAAAGCTGACAAAAATCTCTTTTACTCTTAGTTAACATGTAAGGTACAGATGTAAGTCATCCCTGATAGCTGCTGTAGGATGTAAGCTATTGCAAGCTGCTTCAGCCTAATTTCTGAAGGAGTGACTCAGTAAGTTGTTCTACCAAAATACTCAGATAGAATTCCTAGTTTACTAGCAAAAAGAGAGGGAAAAAAAGTATATAGGTAAGGAGATCCTTTGATGATTAAGAGCCAGTTTCCACCAAGGGACCTTCGGGTTTCCACCAGAGAGTAGCCCTGCCGTGATTACTCAGGTGTTCTTAGTTCTGCTCGCTCACACAACCAGAGATGTTTCCAGAAAGGAATTCAATAGTTTCTCTGGTCAACGTTCCATCAGCCATAGGCTTCATGGGCATTCACCAAAGAACAGCTGGGGAAAACTGTCCTCTGCTCTAAAGAGTGGCAGCTGTTCTAGGAGCACTTACTAGTTGGCAGAGTAACCACTGTTCATCCAAATTCTATAAAGCATAGTTAAAACCTGAACAAGATCACTTAGCACTTTACAGAAAAGGTTTTGAAATCTACAACTTATCTCTACACACCTAAATGATATCTAGAACTAGGAGAAAAGGTTGGAAATCCTTCCTCACATTAAATGTGTTTTGGTCCCATAAGTGTGCTGCTTTTGAAGATAGCTCCTTCTGGTGTCACCCAGAAGTCAGTTCTCTCCACTGTGTCACTGGTTTGGCCTCCCAAAGGAGACCTGCCCAGAAAACTAAGCCAGGACATGGCTTTTATATGTGTCCTACTGGATGGGCATAGCCTTGTTTGTCTCATCTAACCCAGAGACGGGGTATGCGTCCTTTTTCTAAAATGACTTCCTTGTCTTTGGCATAAATAAACACTCATTTTCTACGGGCTTTGCTTAGTTGGAACAGTCTATATCATTTTCTCTCTCTTAGGGAAGGATTTACAGAGTGTTTAGAGTCTCACTACTAGATTGGATTTGTAGTGATCCCCCTGTTTACAGCTGCCCAGGAGGTGGGATGATAGGCATTTGTCACCATGCCCTAGTCTAAATTCCTGTCTCAGTGCACCCAGGGGCAGGGCTGGCAGGGGCAGGGCTGGCATGGCAGGTCTGGGTATCAAATTTATGAGATCAAATTTATGGCCCCTGTGCCTGCATAGAGACACTTTACTCTGCTAAGCTATTTATTCAGCCCTGTATCATTCTCCTAATTGTACATGCCTCTAAAAGGGAAAGTACAAAGAGGCGGGAAAATTAGGAGTAAGGTCAAAGAAAGCAAACTGAAACAGAGTAGCCTGACATTTCCTGTAGCATATAGAGGGGGATCAGAACCACTTTATCTCAGTGAAACCTGTCCTCCAAGTCTTTAAGAATGGTTGCTGACCTAATGTCATTTAGTTGGCAAAAGGACAACCGTGTTTCATAAACAGGCATGTATATTTTCTAAGTCTGAACTAGATTTAAAAGTCTCATTTTACAGAAGCTTACATAAAGTTCACTAGGCTTGTTAATGTACTCTCTCTAGCGCTGTTGTCCAAAGTCAAGCAAGGAATACCAGTACATTTGACATCTAGTTAAAATGCAACATATACAAGTACACAACATTCATAAAATGTCTTATCAGAGAAATATCATTACCATATACAACATTTCCATGTTTTAACCTAGATTTACAATACAACATTTTGACCAACATTTTAATAAAATCATGCAAGAGACAAAACATAATTGTAAGCAATTTTAACCGAACTTTATAAGACAACAAAATATGTGCAATTATGAGCAATGAGCAAAGATATCAACATGTAAAGCATAAAATTTGTTACCTAAGCAAGTCCCAACTCAGAATTTACGAAAGAAAAAGAAACTCATACCTCCATCCAATGATCTCAATGGGAAACTCCAAATGGCACAAGAGAAAAATGAAACTTCCAACCTAAAAGATACCCAGACAAGTTTGTGTTCTCTAAAAATGAAGAATGAATTTCATGAACAAACAGAGGTTATGAGCAGAATAGATTTGTTGGGGGAATGAAAGCTCCTGTCAGAGAGGGACACATAGGGAGTCCAGAGTAGGTGGTCCCCAGGAAGCTGTCTTTTCCAGGGGCTTTTATAGAGGAAAACCATATGATGAAGTGGGTCTAAGGTTGTGGAGAAGACATGGGAACTTGCTTAGGTGGGTATGCAGTGAGACAAAACTGTGGCCAACCAATGAGATTACAAGCACCATTGCTCAGGTAAAATAGATTAAATCTAGTCTCTTCCTGTTGGGGGTTGGGTTAGTGACTCAATTGGGCTCTTGAAAAGTGATTGATACCTACTTAGCATATCAATTCTTGATGCCCACTCTTAAGGAAGTTGATTTTGTTTACTCTTTTCTTGAGATCTGGCCTATGGCAGAGGAGTGTTTATCCCTAGTGTCTATCACCTTGTCTTCCATGTAGTCCTTGAGGGCCTGGCCCTGTCTAACTGCCCATAATATTTCTACCTAATTTAGCTACCTACAATAGTAGGAGGGTGTGTTGGAAACAAGGCAATGCAATGCAATCACAGACATAGATTTTGTTTTTCATTTAAACATTCATCACATGGTAACTTTTCTAAACACTATTTGTACAAATATTTCTTCTCGTTGAACTAAGAGAAAGTAGTTGAATATATAGTTCAATAGTCCTTAACAGTAGTGGGTTATCAGAAGAACTGGTAATGTTTGAAGCTGTTGACTTGAGCCTCTTTTCTGGAGGGTTAACTTAAGTTTGCAGACCAAAAAAAAAAAAAAAAAATTAGAGTAAAAGAAGGGCTACAAAGATAGCAAATATTTTGGCCCTAACCACTTTATGTAGTGCGGACTCAGGATATAAGAAAACCTTTACTGTAACAGCATATAACTCAGTGGAGTCCCAAATTTTTTGTTCAAGGAGATTATGGAACGACAGAGGAAAGGGATTGACAATGTATAGTGTGCATAAGGAGAGTCACCTAGAGAGAAAACATTCTCTCAGGCTTTCACAGAGAGCAAACTGGTCAAGCAATGGCTGTGACTCATCCAGACGGCTGACACTGACAAAAAAGTTTTATAGAACACTGTACATGGTTTTAGGGTAAATCCTGAGGGGATTTGACTGACCTTGTCAGATACAAAAGTTACATTTTTTGTTATATAGATCTTACTTTAACTTGGTCTTAACCATCCAGCAGAAAAGTTTAACCATGAGGCATAAAAAGTAAAGTCAGAGTAGTATGCTGGGCTGTAAAAGGAATTCAATTTAAAAACCTCTCTTTCTGAGTACATTAAACATATTTCCTTTCAGTGTTCCTCCTGGATGTGACAGCTTTGCATCTGTCATGATGAGTGGCACTGCTTATTTCCTGAAAGTCCTACTTGAAGCCAAAAAGCCTTAGCTAGGAAGATCTTCCTTGCCTCTGGAGCAACACAAAATTCTGCAAAGTCTAGAATTCATGCAATTTCATCTTTGTGTAGAATTGATTTTTGCAGTGTTGTATAAATGACTTTATGAAAAAAATGGCACTATGCATTTTTTAAATTTAACAGTTACTGATTGTATCTCTCAAAGAATATCTGGGTTTTGACTCCACAGAATGACTCAAGGTTAAAAAGCCAAAACCAAAACCAAAACAAAACAAAAAACAAACAAACAAAAACAAAACAAACCCAAAGTACATTTCACTCATGAGCTAAAACAAAGTTTTTGCAAATGTTTCAGTTTCTCTTTTTACAACTCCTCTCTCTCTTTCTCTCTCTCTCCCCTCTCTCTCTCCCTCTCTCCTTTTACCTCTCTCTCTCACTCCCCCTCTGACATGATGCCAATTTTGGGAAGTCCCCTTCCACAGAGGACACAGGTGACTGCTATGGTGGCTATTCTAATGTGCATTGCTCATGCATTTATTTGCTGGTGGGAGTGGCCATGGCTTCTTTTTAAAAAACTATTCCTGGGGCTGGCAAAATATTGCTCAGTGGTCTAGGCACCTGCCTGACAAGCACTGAGTTTGATCCCTGTTGCTGCATGCCAGAACCCCAGGAACACTGTGCCAGTCACTGAAAGTGGGCATGGTGGCACATGCTTGTAATCCTAGTGCTGGGGAGGCTGAGACAGGAAGGTCATTACAAGTCCAAGCTGCATAACAAGACCCTGTACAAAATAAATGAATAAAAAAATCTTCAAAATTTTAAAAATAAAAAAGAACTATTCCTTTAGCTTTTTTTTCTTTCTTTCTTTCTTTTCTTTCCACTTTCTTGGTCACTTGGTTTCCAAGTCCAACTCAAGTGAAATCTCTTTTCCCTTTGAGAACCACAGGGCCAACAACTGAAACCAAACACTGGTCAAGCAGCAAAGAAGGTCCAACTCTTAGTCAAAGATTAGGAGCAGCCAGAGGAATGGTGCTCAGAATAACTTTTCAACTCATGCACGATGTACATGTGGGATTAAGAAAAAAGAAAAACAGAGAATTAAGCTGATGGAGGGGAGGAACATTTGTGTGGTTTCCAGGCACAGGTGGGGATTTTCTAACCATTTGGATATCATCTATTTTCACTCTTTTTATGGTCTTCTCCAGCCACCACCAGGTGCAGCATGAGCACAGCTGGTTCAGTGGAACAGAAGGAAGACTGGCAGGGCTGTGTGCACGATGGCCTTGTGTTGCCCACCACTGCTGTCCACTCCAGCACACACTCCTGCCATTCCCCCACAGCGTGACTTCTCCAGATTTCTCTTGATGCACTGGTTTTGAGAAGTGTTTACTGTAAAGTCACACATGCTTAGGGTATATGCCAGTAAATTAATTAATGCAGAGGAAGCAATTATCCTACAACATAGTAGCTTTGAGGAATAATCACTTACTATATCTTAGCTTCTCTCATGAGACTGCAGGTAGACATTGGCCAAGGCTATGGTCACCCTTGAGCTTGTAGGATCCAATTCTAAGCTGGCCTATTCCCATGGTGGCTGAGTTAGTGCTAGCCTTTGGTGAGAGCTTTAGTTTCTCTTCAAAGACCACCTTACTGTCCTTCTAGCATAGCAACTTCCTTCTCCCAAGATCCAAAAAGTGAGAAGAAAACTGCATTGGTTTTTACAGTCTAGCCTCAGAGCTGACACTTGATCTTATCTCTGCCATTCTCTGGGAACCTCTCTGATTCTAGGAGGATGGAAACAATAGGAGGAGACCTGCCAGGCAGTGAGCACTGGAGGCCCCACTGGTAGTGAACTACCCTGTGGAGCCATCTACTTAGTCAAATGACTGAGCTGCTGTCCTAACTCATCTCACAGACAGATATAGTCACTTCCTTGGAGAGGCCACCTGTGACTGACCACTTGTCTCCAGGACACCTTGGGCACAGCTCCTTTATAACATTAAAGGAACTGCACTGAAATCATGGATTACCTTGCTTCTCTTTTCCCTAGGCTTCCAGTTCCTTGATGAATGGGAGGACATCTTTTTCAATTTGACATCACAGTATCTAGGGCAAGAGAAGAGGCAATGTGTGAGGTGCACAAGGCTAGGTCTAGGGCAGCACTGTAGAATCTCAGTGTCATTTGTATAATAAAGAAATAACGTTTTCTTTCACCAGACAAAAACGTCTTGTGCAGTGTTTAATTGACATCACCTTTCACCTCCGTCCCTCAAATCTCTACAGTCTGGTTTTCATGTTTCCATTTTCAAATTGCGTTTTCCACCCTGTCTCACACTGACTCAAGCCCCACTCCTGTTTCATACAAAAATCCCATTCTGGGATTTTATTCTAAGGATCTAATTGCATAGTTGGCAAAGGTGGGACTAGCAGCCACATTCACTGCAGCTTGTTCATGAAGTTAACTTTGTAAAAGACATAAATTTCCCCAAACGACACTGGGTCAAATAAGTTACATAACAATGGACTAGAACACATTTTAACCACCAAAAATACAGAAATATAATTATTGATAGAAGATTTTTATTTGGTATTATTAAGTGAGATGAAAATATAAATTTTTGTTTTAAATTTGCTGAAATACCCATAGCATACTATGAGAAGCTGTTTTTGGTGCTCATATCAGTCCAGGAAGTTTATATTTGTAAACCCATGGATAAGTTATAGGAATCCCATTGAGTTAATTCCAATCTACCACTTCTAGTGCAACCCATGGTGAAAATAAAGACACGAAGACATCTTTATGGTTAGGGAATCAAGTGGTCCTAAGTGCAGCCATGTTGATGGCCATCTGGAACAAAAGCCTCAACCCAGGGCTGAACCCAGGTTTTATTCAGTCATGAAGGAGGAATGGCTTGAGGATAAATGACTGAGAATTGTGGGAAGTAGGTGAGTACTGTGAGCTGGGCTAGGCAGGAGGCCTGCAGAACAGGATATGCAGAGAGTAATCTGCGTTGTGCTGTTGAGATAGTATCTGATGTTTTGGGGTAGGTGCTTCAGCTCTGATGTGTAATCTTTCAAGCTCCAGGAAGTCATAGTCTCTATCTCAAGGCTCCATCCCAGCTGACAGCAGGGAGCACTGGCTCTTAATCCTGTCTTGACCCTGCTCATATTAAAGAGCAGCAGGTGTGGGTTATCAGGGAAACATTTTAAGAAGCTAAGGTGAAGACCAGACCCATTTGCAGAAACCAGTGACACTCAAAAGTCACCCCTGCAGCTGGGACACAAAGGAAAAACTTCTAAGTGAAGATGTAATGCACATTGGTTTCACCCAGCTTGGCTTAAATGAATATGAGATTACTATACAGCAAAGGGCTTTCTGAAGAGAGAATGAATGGAAACTAAACATCCTTTTCTTGGATCTCCTTCTCTGTTATTTCCGCTAGTTCCTCCAACCTTTGCAACTACCTTCAGAATAATGCAGTCAAACAAATAACTCAGCTAATTACTCCTGCCTTCCTTAAAGTGCATGCTAGGGTTAGAAGTAGGTTGAGCAGCTGTGAAAACCATGCAGTTCTCTTGTGACTTTGACTTACTTTTTCCTTATCAAAATATTTATTTATTTATTTTTTATTTATTTATTTTTTTGGTCTTTTTGAGACAGGGTCTCACTATGCAGTTCAGGCTGGCCTTGAGCTCACTATTATAGCCCAGGTTGGTCTCAAACTCACATCAATTCTCCTGCCTCAGCCTCCCAAGTGCTGGGATTACAGGCATGTACCATCATGCCCAGCCTGAAGATAACATTTAAATCTAAGATTTATCACCCAAACATTTATAAAAAAGGGCAAGTTTGCCTGCCAGTAATGAGTGCTGAGAACTGGAAGCCAGCAACCATGACTGACAAAGGAATCCCGTCCATCATAGCACTGGTGAATGACCCCCAGCCTGAGCACCTGCTCCAGGCCAACCTAGCTGAAGAATACTCTAAGCACTGTAAAAAATTCTGTAAGAATGCCGAAGAGTTTACAAAGAAATATGGGGGAAAGTGACCTGTGGACAAAAATCTGTCACAAATGATTCCAGCAAGTGTGAGCAGAGACCCCAAGCAGTGCATTCAGACATCCCGCAAAGCAGAGCTCTGTGGGAAAATTGACATGTGCCACCACCTGGCTTCACTTGTGGCGGTTACTAACTTTCTACAATTTTCTTAATAAAAAATGATCTAGTAACCTATAAAGGATTACAATTTTTAGATATTCTTAAAAAAGATACAATCATTTCTATGGTCTTACTAGTCTTTTATGAATATATTCTTTTTCCCTTATTAAAATATGTTGATTCTCTAATCTGCTTCTAAGTTATGATTTATAAGAATTTTTAATTTGAAAAATAGCCCTGTGACAGAAATGCAAGACCAATCTGTCAAATTTATATTTTTAGAAAATGAAATGTATCCAAGACACAGAAAAGAATAAGTATGAAGATGAAGTAGATGGGAAAAAAAAACTGCAAAGCTGGAAAAGTTAGGGAGGGATCATTTGTCTGGCCTCCTGAGGCCTATAGGAAAAGCCTGCACAGTTGCTGAGTATATTTGACTTTTAACATTTTAAGAGCCAACCTAAAACGGGACTGTGTAGTAAGTTCCATGAAGGGAGAGGGCATCTACAATGAGAAGTACTGTTACATTTGAAATAGAGACAAAATTGAAATCCACTTTCCCACCACCCTTCCGCCTTCAGCTGTCCCTGGGGACAATACCAAGAAGCCATCATGATAGTCTTTCTAACCAAATTTTCTAATAACCTTGCACTGAAAATATCCATGGGCTAGAGCTGTAGGGACTCAGTAAGAAACAATAGCCTTGCCCTCCCAGGACTGCATGATTTAATATGAAGTTGAAAGATCTTATGACTTAGTGGCTAGAGGAGATTCAGCAGATGGCATTAGATGAGCATTTGTAGAGCGAGGAGTCTTTGCTCATTTAAAGTAGACTATTACCAATCTGTCCACAGGTATTCTGCAAAGAGCTCTATAAGCACTCCAGAAGATGCCTTCTAAAAAAGCAGGAAGGGACTACAGGAAGAAATAACTTGTCAAAGGGATGAAACACATTTTCATGAAGGTTACAATGATTCATACTTAGGAAAATGCATGTGATATGCGAAATAAAGTCACAGCACTTGAGTAAAGGCAGTAGAATAGAGATCAGTTCCAATGGATGACTTCACAGGTCATGGTGAGGTCCAGGGTTGAACTTGACAGAAGGGTCCCACTTCCCTGGACAAGGTAGACCAGCGTCATGAGACACACAGAAACTTGCCCAAGAGGACTGCCCTGCTGCCCAAGATGGGCTCCTTCAGCAGGAGCAGCACAGCATCCTCTCAGGGAAAAGGAGAGGAAAAAAACAAGCTCCCCAGAAATTCTAGAAAAACTTTCTCAGTGAGATGCATAATATTTCATCTGCTAAAGTGCTTTTCTCAATAAAGCTTCAAGACATTGTTTGGAGTTAAGTGTGGTTTAAATTATATATATCATGGCAGGCTCAGCCCACCTTGGGGGTGGGGCTGGCACAGCATGTTGTGCCGGGGATCGAGCCAGGGTCCCTACAGTTGCCTAAGCTTTCCTAAGCAGGTGCTTTAGACTGGTGAACCATCTCACCAGCCCTGTTTTGTTGTTATTTTTATTTTTATTTTTTAAAGTGAATATAAAATAGTATTATTTTTGTTAAGTAAAATACTTAACAAAATAATATGAATTTCACAGTATTTGTTCTGATGCATAGCGTTATTTTCCAACTAGTTGTTTACATTACCAGAAATATGTATGTAAAAGGCCAGTGAGATTGCTCAGCAGTCTAAAGCGCCTGTTTGATCCCCAGCACCACATGCTGCACTAGCCCCATCCCCAGGGCAGGCTGAGCCTACAATAAAAAATAAAAAGCATGTAAAATTGAAAGAAGAAATAAATATAAAAGAAATTAAGAGAAAAAGACAAACCAAAAAAGGAGACAAAACAAATTAAAAATTAATTGCTCCTTTCTATAGACCAGTAGAATTCACCACTGCACAGTTGTCCAAACCATCCTGCTTATATACATAGATATATCTCTTTTATCACTACCTCTCCTGTTCTTCTTTTCAACTCAGAAACTCCTCTCTTTTTAATATGTTCATTCCCTTTTCCCAATATCTATTTTACACTTCAGATTTTACTTTCTCTTTCAGGTTCTCATACTAAGGAAACAATATGATATTTGCATATGCAGGTCTGATTTATTTCATTTAAGAGTATGGTCTCTAATTGCATCCATTTACCAATAAAACCCTCAGATGTGTTCTGTCTTATAGCTGAAAAACACTCCATTGTGTGAAAATACCATATAGTTCTTGTCCATTCCTCAGTTGATGGACATTTGGGTTATTTCTAAGATTTAAAGGACCATTCAAATAGCTCAGTATATTAAATTGCTTGCAAGCAGGCACAGGGCCCTAGGGTTCAATACCCAGGTGTGCTGTGCTGACCCTGCCCCCAGCGCATGCTGAGACAGCAATTGAGACTGGGTGTCACCTGTAATCCCAGCTCTTGAGAGGCTGCAAACAGGAGGATCACTATGAGTCTAATCTAGTTGTGAGACCCTGAACACTCTGTATACCCTTCCATAAAATACAAAAAAACCCAAAGACCCCCCCCCTAAGATTTAGCTATGACAAAGTACACTGCTATAAACTTGCTATAAGCATGAGTGCACATATATCATTGTGGTATGAAGTTTTCAGGTCTTCTGGAAAAATACCCAGGAGGGGAATAGCTGGCTTGAATGGAATCTCAAACTCTAGCTGTTTAAGGAATCTCCTCACCGATTTCCATAGCTGCTGTACAAGTCTGCACTCCCACCAGTGGTGGAGTAGTGTTCCTTTTTCCTCACAGCCCTCCAGCATTTGTTATTGGCTGACTTTTTGATGTTGGCCATTCTTTCTAGGGTGAGGTGGAATTTCAGTGTTGTTTGAATTTGTGTTTCTCAAATGACCAATGATGTTAAACATTTTTTCATATGTTTACTTGCCATTTGTACTTCTTCCTCTGAGAAGTGTGTATTTAACTCAGTGCCCATTTTTGAAGTGCGTTGTTGGATTTTGGGGACTGATTTTTTTTTTTTAATTATATGTTCTACATGGAAGACCTTTGTTGGAGGGACAGTTGATCATAATTTTTTCCAGTTTTCGTATTTTTGTTTTACTCTTTTGGAGATTTCCTTTGGAGTGCAGAAACTTTTCAAAAACATGAGATTCCTGTTGTTGATTCTTTGAAATATTTCTTGTGCAGTTTGGTTTTTGTTCATTAACTCTCTACCACTCCTATGTCTTTAAGATTTCTACGTATACTTTTCCCCAGAAGATTTAGTTTTTCTGTTTTAATGGTTAAAAGCTGGCATTCTGTTTAAATGGTCACATCTTACCCATTTTGACTATAGCTTAATGCATGGTTATAGACATGGGTTTAGTTTTAGCCTTCAGCATGTGGAAAGCCAATTTTTCCAGCACCATTTATTAAAGAGGTGAACATGGTTGGTCCTGTCATCATTGCAAAGGAGCATGCAATATCTTTCTATTTTCTCAAATCCTCTTCCATCTCTTTTTTCAGGGTACCATAATTTTCACTATAAAAATCTTTTACCTACTTTGTGGAACTGATTTCCTAAGTATTTAATTTTTTTCTTTTGGATGTTATTGTGAAAGACATGATTTCCCTAATTTCTCTCTCAATGCATTCATTGTTTGTGTACAAAAAAGCTATTGATTTTTTTAGGTGTTGACTTTGTATGCCTCTATACTACTAAATTTGGTTATTAAATCAAAACATTCTTGATGGAGTTTTTGTTGTCATCTGCAAATAATGATAATTTCACTTCTTTTTCAATCTTTATTCCTTTTATTTTTCTCTTGTCTAATTGCTCTGGCTAATGTTTTCAGAGTTATATTGAACAGGAGTGGTGACATTGGGTATCTTTGTCTTATTCCTGATTTTAAAGTGAAGGCTTTCAGTATTTGCCCATTTAGTATGATGTTGGCTGTTGGTTTGTCACAGACAGCTTTTATCAGGTTGAGACTGATAAAAGACTACCTATTTTGATTTTCTGTAGGGTGTTTTTCATGAATGAATGTTGGACTTTGCCAAAAGCTTTTTCTGCATCTATTGAGCTGTCAGTAATTTTTTTTGTTCTTGGCTCCAGTGACATGGAGTATTACATTTATGGATTTGTGTATATTGGACCATCTGTGCATTTCTGGGCTGAATCCTACTTGATCATAATGTATAATCTTTTTGATGATTTTCTACATTCTTTTTGCTAGCACTTTATTGACAATTTTTGTATCTATATTCATTAGAGAGATTTGTCTGTAATTTTCTTTTTTAGTTGAATTATTCTCTGATTTTGGAATCAAAGTAATCACTGAAGAG